>ML331202.1:0-53998 GCA_005239505.1 Nicotiana paniculata | reverse complement strand
TATATATATATATATATACTAATCAACTTACTTTTAGACTTAAAAAGAAACTATATAAATAAGTAAATTCACTATTTACACTAATGTTTAAATTATGCTAAAAAAATACTACTATAACCTACAATTAATTTAGAAGAAACCAAGTTTTATATATATTGATTTTTTTTGTAGTTTTTAATTTTCTTAAATAAAACCTATTGAAGTAAGATAAAACTTAAAATATTAAGGTTAGACCTAAAAGAAATATTTACACAAAAGATAATACAGAATTTGGGTGTGGTAAAAAATTAGTTGTTCACACCTGTAGAAGTCGAAATTCCCTCTCTTTGAATCATTGTTGAAGCGGAGATCGAGGATGATGAATGGGTCAAAACCCGGCTGGATCAATTAACTATGATTGATGAAAAGCGGATGTCCGCGATTTGTCACGGGCAGTTGTACCAACAAAGAATGGCCCGCGCTTACAACAAGAAAATGCGGCCTAGAAACTTCGAAGTGGGACAACTTGTTTTAAGGCGTATACTCCTACATTATGAGTAAGCAAAAGGGAAGTTGGCTCCAAATAGGAAAGGTCCATACATTATAAGAAAACTGATCCCAAAAGGGGCATTGTACTTAGGAGATATTGAAGGAAATGACCCCGAAGCAGCTGTCAATGCAGATGCAGTCAAAAGGTATTATGTTTTACCCCTTTCGCGGTCTTAATACTCTCTGAATGGGATGACAGAGGCTTTTATTCTCACTACCCAAACACTATCAACTTTTTGTGAACCCTTTGAGCCGGTTACTCTTCTTTGACACCCTCTTTGGAACCTGAAAGTTTGTCAAAAAAAAATGTTTCCTTGAACTAAGTTTGACTTGATTCCGAAAGGATACGTAGGCAACCTCACTCTGGGGTTCAGTCACATCAAAATAAAAATCCACATTTCCCCAAAAGTTGAAACTGGGGAAGAATCTATAATGGTTCGGCGATAGTTTCGCCTGAAAGGTTCCAAAGGTTGTAATTCAATCTAAATTCTTTACCCAAATCCTGTTCAAGTCCTTCCGATTAATTGGTAAAGGTGTCCAAAGTTGGAGGATACAGTTACTTGGATCTGATACAACCAAATAAGAGAAATAAAATGAGAGAGTCTTATCGGTGAAAATCCACACGGGCACTGTGAGGCGATGGTAAGCAGAGAAACTGAAAATGAGAATCTTGTTAGTGAAAACTTGCAAAGAGCACTATAAGGGGGCGGTGAGAAGAGAAATGAAAGAGGTTAGCTGGTAAAAACTTGCAAAGGGCATTGCTGATCGAAAAAGAGGATCATCAGTCACTGATATTGACACAATCCCGGGCAAGGTTTCTCGTTTTTTGATGCATAAGTTTTGATGAATTTCTAAGAGTCAGACGGTTTACACGGATCGGGCATCTAGTCAAAGAGGCATGTCATGTTCATTGAAATCCGCATGTATTCTAGATAAGTCCTTCTTTTCTTTCCCCGAAAGAGATACCTATTGTCTAAATTCATTTGTCCATTCCATTGTTTGTTTTTATTTCTATCCCTCTCGGTATAAATTTATTCCGAAACTAAGGAAAATAAAGGATGGCAAGACTGATTTACAAGATTCTCATTTGAAACAAGTTATTATGCAAAAAGCGCCCAGTCTTGGCAGGTGCATCGAGTCGACCTCGACTGGCCATGAGAGTTGATTCTTTGAAATCAAGAATTCCTGGTAATGTTTTGGAAAAGTCAAGATCTCCAGGGTTAGAAATGAAAACAATCCCCAGGGAGCAAGCAAGCAGTTGAGATCTTCGTCAAAAGGACGGGCCGAGATCAAGTGACCAAAATAATCAAGGCCACAAAACCAACCACCGTTTCAAACTAACAAATTGTTCTTTGTTTGAAGAAAAGAAGAAATACGTGCAACCCAAAAGCAACCTGGCAAGAAGCAGGGGAAACCAAAAAGAAACTGCACAACGGCTAGAAACAACTTTGCAACAACAACTTCTAAAGGGAAGTCCAGTCCAAAATTCTTTCCCGTATTCACTTATTCTATGAAAATAAAAAGAAGAAAAGAAGAAAAGAAGAAATGATGTTGAAAATGATCCAAAACTACGGTAGTATAAGGTCTCTAATCTCTAGTTGCTTCCTTTTCAACATAAGGTCTCCACTTCCTAATTGATGCCAGAATAACCTGATGACTTTCCAACATAGGGTCCCCAATCCCTAGTTGATGCCAGCATAACTTGATGACTTTCCAACATAGGGTATTCACTCCCTAGTTGATGCCAGCATAACCTGATGACTTTCCAACATAGGGTCTCCACTCCCTAGTTGATTCCAGCATAACCTGATGACTTCTCAACATAGGGTCCCCAACCCCTAGTTGATGCCAGCATAACCTGATGACTTTCCAACATAGGGTCTCCACTCCCTAGTTGATTCCAGCATAACCTGATGACTTCTCAACATAGGGTCCCCAACCCCTAGTTGATGCCAACATAACCTGATGACTTTCCAACATAGGGTCTCCACTCCCTAGTTGATGCCAGCATAATCTGATGACTTTCCAACATAGGGTTCCCAACCCCTAGTTGATGCCAACATAACCTGATGACTTTCCAACATAGGGTCTCCACTCTCTAGTTGATGCCAACATAACCTGATGGCTTTCCAACATAGGGTCCCCAACCCTTAGTTAATGCTAGCATAACCTGATGGCTTTCCAACATAGGTTCCCCAATCCCTAGTTGATTCCAACATAACCTGATGACTTTCCAACATAGGGTCTCCACTCCCTAGTTGGTGCCAACATAACCTGATGACTTTCTAACATGGGGTCCCCATTCCCTGGTTGATGCCAGCATAATCTGATGTCTTTCCAACATAGGGTCTCCACTCCCTAGTTGATGCCAACATAACCTGATGACTTTCTAACATAGGGTCCCCAACCCCTAGTTGATGCCAGCATAACCTGATGACGTTCCAACATAGGGTCCCTAATCCCTAGTTGATGCCAGCATAACCTGATGACTTTCCAACATAAGTTCTCCACTCCCTAGTTGATTCCAACATAATCTGATGGATTTCCAACATAGGGTCCCCAACCCTTAGTTGATGCCAGCATAACCTGATGGCTTTCCAACATAGGTTCCCCAATCCCTAGTTGATTCCAGCATAAACCGATGACTTTCCAACATAGGATCTCCACTCCCTAGTTGATGCCAGCATAACCTGATGACTTTCCAACATGGGGTCCCCATTCCCTAGTTGATGACAGCATAATCTGATGTCTTTCCAACATAGGGTCTCCACTCCCTAGTTAATGTCAGCAAAACCTGATGACTTTCTAACATACGGTCACCATTGCCTAGTTGATACCAGCACAACCTAGTGATTTTTCCAACATAGGGTTTCCAATCCCTAGTTTATTTTACGTTTAGACATAGGGTCTCCACTCCCTAGTCAACATTTACTCTGGGTACACCACTTCCCCCCTTTTTATCGCTTTCAATAATGAAATAGTATAGAATTTTGTTACAATAACTAACAAAATTTTCCTAGTGAAAACTGGGGAAGAAAAATTTCGTTCATCTGTTTTGATGCCTGAGCAGGTTATACCTCAAGGCAAAGGGTTCGAGATGATCAAAAGAAGATGTCTCGATCCAAAGGAAAGAAAAGAAAAGCAAGAAGTGAATCCAAAATGCAGAAGCGGAGAAAAATGTGGACTACTTAATACATGACTGAAGCCACAAGCTCTACATGTCCCGCCTTGATCCAAAAAGCTGAAGAAGAATGAACTAGCGCCTGCAGCTAACAAGCCTCAAGATTCAAATCAGATTCTGCATGAAGAACCAACCAAGACTCAAGATCAAGCTTCAGAAGACTTATAGATAGGAATCTTATAACTCATAGCTGATATGTTTAGTTAGTCTTTTTCATTTTTGACTTTGGTGTAATAAGGAGTTCAGCAAGCAATAACAGCAGCAACAATAGTGAAATCACAGCTTCCCAGTAGTCTCAGCTACCAAAACTTCCAGAACTACACTGAAATGAATCCTTTATAGCCAAGGATATGTAGGCAACCTCCAACGCAAGGTTCGGTCAAAACTTTTCAAAATGCTTCCCATGGAGTGTCAAATGGGAAAATATTACTCATAATTGCTCACTTTATCTTTGCCCGAAAATATTTTATGTCCTCGAGCAAAGAGGGGCAGCTGTGAGCACCTAATTTTTGCCTTACATAAAACATTCCTACAAAATCCACAAATTTTTTTTCCTATTTGTTTTTTAATATAGAATTTTAGGATTTTCTTTTAAATTTATTGGATGCATTTAGTTTCATTTTTTTCATTTTAAAATCATAGAAAATAACCCAAAAAATGTCTGAATCTTCATTGATCCCAGCCATTTTGGGGGCAGTCAATCCGTTGATCTTCAATAGATCTAACGGCTCAGAACTNCATTTCATCTCTCCCCTCTCTCACATCTCTCTCTCTCTAAACTCATCCAAACCCTAGCCGCCTCTCCACCCTCCGTCCTGAGCCGCCGCCGGAAATCTCCTACGGCACGGCGACACCTAAAACCACCCCTATCCACTCCTCTCACTCTTCCCAGCATTACCCTACTAAGAAAACCCCTAAAAAACTCCACAAAACCAGTAGATCTAAAATCAAAAACCCTAACTCCACCCTGAGCCGCCGATAGAAATCGCCTACGGCGGTGGCGACAGCCTAAACCTACCCAAACTCACACCCTAGAACCCCCTAACCCTCTTGAACTCACCATGCCAACTAGTCACCCAAAAACCCCACCAACAATCTCAGATCTAAGATGTGAAAACCTAGAACCCTAATACCGCCGCCAGAAATTGCCTATGGCGGAGGCAGAGCACTAAACCTACCCAAAACCTTATCATTTAACCACCACACCCTCTAGAACCCTATTCCACCAATAGATCCCAAAAATAGCCCACCAAAAATCCTAGATCTGCTTCCCCCCCCCCCTTTTTGATTCAATCTAGTTCGTATAATAATCCTCGTGCCAATATCTCCCGTCAGGGATCACAGATTCCAGATGAGTGTATTGGAACGAGTGTTTTTAATGGCTAGATTTCCCTTTTCCCAAAAACAATTCTTTAGGTATAATTTCTTTTCCTTTTTTTTCTTCTTTATGTTTTCCTTTATTTTTATTACGTGCTTTGCTGTTATTAGTGTTCATGTTTATTTTCAATATTACTATTTTTATTTCTTTTCTGTTTAAATTAATTGAATAGAATTGTTTAGATTAAGTTAGTAGTTATAAATGCATGTTAGTATTAGGAACTAGGCCTTTGTCGTTTGGGCCACTTAACTTGGCTCAAAAAATTGGGCTTGTTCCTGATATACAGGCCCATAGATTTGGTAAATCTTGAGATCCCAAGTCTTTAGAACAAGAGTCACACGACTCAGGCCCAGAACCAGTCTGGTTCTGAGGCAATTCTAAGGCCTTAAAGGGTCAATTTTGGAATTTTAAATTTGAAAATCTTTTCAGTAAATGTTAAGATACTTCTAGAATAGGGACAACTGTCCTAAGATGAGGAGGAAAGGATAAGGATAGATCCCAAATATCCAAAAATGGGACAGTTGTCCATTTTCTGTGATAAGAAGGTACCAAAAATTGGACAGTTGTCCATTTTTTCTGTTAGGAAAAGATGTCTTTTTCTTGATTTTTAGGGAATGCTGGCATATTCCCTTTGTACCTGGACCCTTTTCCCTTTCACTCCCTCACTCTATATAAACATTCATCTTTTTCTTCATTAGACACCTACACGGACACACACATACATATACGAAAACACATATTCATCACACAGAAAATTTCTTAGAAAAGATTGGGCATGCATTGCCTTGAGAATTTCTTTTCAAAAGAAAAACTTCTGGAAAACCAGCCTGGGTATTTCAGAAATAAAAATACATTCCTTTCCTGTTTTAAAATCCTATTATTTTTCCCTACTCTATTGGGTTGTCAAGTTTGAGTTGAGAACTTTTGGTTTTCTGCTTGGTTCATTGTTGTTGTTTTACTCAAGTTTTCAGAAACCTATTTTCTTTATCTATTTATTTTCTTGCTGCTATCAAGGTATTATTCTAAACAATATAAAGGTTTAATCTTGTTGTTATAATGACTATGATTTTTGTTGTTTATTAAAAGTTTGTGTTCTGTTATGGTTTTGTGCATGATTTAAATTACTGCATGAATCATGTGGGTTAAAGTTGCTTAGTTGGAAGTTGTGTGTAAATCCATGCAGAATTAGTCATTTACACTGTTTATTCCAGTTAAGTTATATAGCATTATGTTAAAGTATTCTGAAAATTGCAAAAAATCTGTTTTAACTTCATATATTCATATTAGAAAGATTTTATCCAGAAGATCTATATATTCGTATGTAATAGAAGAAGTAAGAAACAATATTTTCTTTTAAGAAACTTGTTAGAGTAGTAATAGGTAGATTTAGTTATCATTAAAGAATTCATCTCATCATTTAGTTAATAAGTTAGTTCTTTCTATATCTTTCTTGTATAAAGAGTTAGTTTGATATATTAATAGCTTTACTATTTTGTTCAAAGAAATTAAACATAGTAATTCTAATTCGTTAGTTTTTTGGATCATGAAAAACTAGGTTTTTACGAGCAAACTGGACAGTAGGTTATAGTGCATTTTCAGGCCCAAACCAATTGGGTCTATGGAGGCGTACTCTAAGTCTTCTGCTAATAAATTAAGTAGATAGTTTGATTAAAAGCATTTACACTTTAAAGTTTCAAATGAACAATGATTTTTAAAACTTATCACTTTAACATAGTATTAACATAAGAAACAAAAGATTTAGCAAATCAGTAGAAAATTAATCGAATTGAATCGGATTTTTGATTCACTTTACTCGCGTCCCAGCCCTCTTAGCATTATGTTTTCAAAGATAATTGAAATATATGTAAAATTTTACAATTACTATTACAAAAATAGACCACAAAATTTTATTCTCAAATTCGGTCAAATACATGTGCATTGGGCCAGAGTCATTGGGACTCAGTCAGTACCAGGCCCAAATCATCTTTTGATTTAGCCGTTAATAAAATGTGCATTGGGCCAGAGTCCTTTGGGACTCAGTCATTACCAGGCCCAAATAATCTTTGATTGAATTCATTTAGCTGCTCTAAAATATGCAGTGGGCCAGAGTCATTTAGACTCAGCCAGGCCCAAGTTCTTTTCGAATTATTTCATTAGCCGGTCCAAATAACAGACGATATGCGTCTTGGGCCAGAGTTCATTTGGACTCAGTCTATATCAGGCCCAAACTTTTAATTATGGGCCTGTTTTGCAACTAATATGTAAGATGCTCCATTTAATTCAAATAAATGTCTCACATAGAATTGGACCTTCACACCTAGTTACACGACATAGGGCATTTATCTTAGAGACATAATCATAGCCTTAGGTATATTTCTAATCGAACTAACTATTACAATTATGTACACGTACGCGTGACATAGTTTTGATGCCAAAAACAAGACGAGAAACACGTTCGCGTGACCTTGGTTAAACATTCTTAGTAAAATAAAACGACTTAATCAAACACTCGTATAAATGCTTTTAGGCGCGGTTTTTAAACTACTATTGTGATTGCATACATGTTCGCGTGACGTGATCCCGATTTTTCAAATAAATTCAAGCTACGCGTTCGCGCGACTTTGACCAAAATTTTTCTTAAATAAACTAAGTGTTGTGAATTGTGTACACGTATGCATGACATGATTCTTGACGTACCAAACTAAACGAGTATACGTACGCGTAACTCGTCTTAAAATAGTTCTTTAAATAAGAATAATCGAGTAATTGGAAGCGGTAAATGTACATAGGTCCTAAAATGAGTAATTAGATAAAATAAGCCAATTATAAGTCATTAAGCGACCGTGCTAAAATTATGGAACTCGGGAGTTCCTAACACCTTCTCACGGGTTAACAAAATTCCTTACCCGGTCTTCTCGTTTTGCAGAATTTTGAACGGAGTCAAAATTTCCTCGATTTGGGATTTTAAAAATAAATGATGACTCGGAAAATCGTAGATAAATAATTTCAAGTGGATACTCTTAAGTTAATTAAATAATCCCAATTCGAATAATTTCACTTAAATGAAAAAACTCTCATATCCCACCTTTCGGGAAAAGGAGGTGTGACAAGCATAATGTTGAAAATTCTCGATATAATAAAATGATGAGAGATGCTTTGGGATATTTCTTGGGGTTCAATCCGAACCAAATGATGAGGCTAAGCGTTTCTATGAACAGATAGGGGAAGCTAGTTGTCCATTGTATGAAGGCACGGTGCATTCCAAGTTGTCTGTTGCAGTCAGATTGCCAAGTATTAAATCAGATAGTTCTATTTCCCAAGCGGGCATGGATTCTATTATTGGGATTATGAATGAACTTAATCTGAGTAACATTTACTTACCAAAAGATTTCTACACTGCTAAGCAATTGTTTTCTAAGTTGGGTCTTTCATCATAGAGAATTGATTGTTGTGAGAAAGGTTGCATGTTATTTTATAAGGATGGCGCATCTCTAGAGAACTGTAAATTTTGTAATAAACCTAGTTTTAAGGAAGTCACAAATGCCAATACAAAAAAGAAAGTTCCAGTTAAAGTGATGCATTACTTATCTCTTATACCTAGGTTAAAGAGGTTGTATGTATCAATGAGCTCTGCTCCTCATATGAGATGGCACTATGAACATAAAAGGTCACTTGGAATTCTATGACATCCGTCAGATGGAGAAGCGTGGAAGCATTTTGATAGGGTGTTCCCCGAGTTTGCTAGTGAACCAAGAAACATTTTGATAGGGTGTTCCCCGAGTTTACTAGTGAACCAAGAAACATTAGGTTGGGATTATGCATAGATGGATTTACTCCATTTGCTATTTCTGTTGCACCATATTCATGTTGGCCAGTATTTGTTACCCCATATAATCTTCTGCTCGAGTTGTGTATGATAAGTCTATATCTGTTCCTAACTTGTATTGTTCCAGGTCCACGCAATCTAAAAAGTTTGATTGATGTATACCTACATCCTTTGATTGATGAGTCACAATTATTATGGCATCAATGTATGGAAACATATGATCAACACAAAACTTCAGATTGCATGCTGCTTTGATGTGGACTATAAATGATTTTTCTTCTTATGGAATGTTGTCCGGGTGGTCGACTACTGGAAAGTTAGCTTTCCTTTATTGTATGGAAGACACAAAAATATTTACTTTGAAACACGGAGGTAAAAATACATGGTTCGACTGCCACTGTAGATTCTTGCAAATGAATCATGAATTTAGGCGAAATACAAGTGCATTTATGAAGAACCAAACTGATTTTGAGGAGCCACCGGTCTGCTTATGTTTAGAAGAAATTTGGAACAGAGTAAAGGATTTTCCTAAAGCAACAGAGTCTACACCATCTAAGATACCAAGTTATGGTGTCACGGATAACTAGAATAAATAGAGCATATTTTAGAAATTACCTTATTGGAATCACAATCTTTTTCAGCATAATCTGGACGTCATGCATATCAAAAAGAATATTTTTAACAACTTGTTTAACACTGTTATGGATGTTACTAACAAGACCAAAGATAACTTGAAGTCCAGGATACTTAAAGGAATATTGTAGGCGAAGTGAGTTGTAGTTGACATACTTCAACAACAAGATTCAGAAACCCAAAGCCAGTTACACGTTCACCTTGGATGAGAGAAGAGAGATTTGTAGTTGGGTTAATAATTTGAGGATGCCTAACGGGTACGCATCAAACTTATCCAGGTGTGTTTACATGAAAGAAGGAAAGTTGGCGTCACTGAAAATCCATGATTGTCATATTTTCATGGAAGTGTTGATGCCTATTGCGTTCAATGCATTGTCTAATCGAATATGGAAACCGATTACAGAGATAAGTTACTTTTTCAAGGATTTGTTTTCTAGCACATTGAGGGTGGAGAACCTAATTAACATGGAGAGAAACATTATCTTAACTTTAAACAAGCTGGCAAAAATTTCCCTTTTGGTTATTTGATGTAATGGAGCATCTTCCAATTCACCTTGCACAAGAGGCACTACTTGGAGGGCCAGTTCAATGTAGATGGATGTATCCCTTCGAGAGGTAATGACATTTAATCATTTACCTTTTTTTATTTTCCTTAAAGATTGTTTCGTCTAAAATAACACTATCCAGAACTATTGGCAAATGTAAACGGACCATAAAAATAGATCAAGAATTGAGGGTTCAATATGCGAGGCATATGTGGCTAAAGAAACATCTTATTTCTTTTCATACTATTTTGAAAATGATATTCCATGTTTGATAAATAGACCGAATCGGCATGACGATGGAGGTGAAACCGATCACCACCCTTTTCCATTTTTAATTTATCAGGTAAAGGAGGTCCAAAAAATAGTCCAAAGTGAAGGTTGTCCGGGATGGAGCTAAAGTCAGCTACAACACATGTATTGTTGAATTTTACAGAGGTCCAAACTTATTATAGGTAGGTATATATTATAGACTTTTATATTAGATCTACCACTGATTTAAGTAGTAAAAGTTATAATGACAGTTACTTTGGGGGTACATATGGGCAAGATGTTGTTTATCCCAAGTTTTCAGAGTGGTTTAAAGAATTTGTAAGTATTACTTATTATTTAACATAATTTTTATTATATGTAAATTAAGTATATGTATTTTTAAAATTCTAAATTATATTTAATTATTTATATAGGTTCATGATCCATCTAATGGCATTAATGACCATTTTTACGTGATATAACTTGGGGACCTGACCCTAGAGTCAGAATGATGTCTAAATACTTGATCAATGGGCACAAGTTTCATACAGAAGAGTGTTCTAATGGAAGAAAAAACAACAATAGTGAGGTGTGGGTGAAAGGTGATGGAGCTGTTGATTATTATGGCGTGCTTCAAGAGATTTTGAATTGGAGTATACTGTAGGTTGGCCGAAGAAAAGGCCGGTACTCTTTTGATGTAAATGGTATGATCCAACACCAAATAGAGGTACAAAGGTGCACGCTCAGTACAAAATAGTTGAAACTAAACACACGGGGCAATATAGACTTTATGATCTCTTTATCATTGCTCAAAAGGTGAAACAAGTGTATTATGCTCCTTATCTTTTTGGCAAGGATAAGTCTGTACGGCGGGTAGTTTTGAAAACAAAACTCGTGGGTAGAGTGAAAGTCGAAGAAGCATTAGATGTGGCGTACCAAAATGTCATTTCAAATGTCGAATCAATAGTGGATGATGAATTAGCATATGAATTGCAGCATAATGAAGGAATATATAAAGAATTTGATCCTTTAGTCCTTGGACCAAATGAGGACGAAGATAGAGGTGTTGAACATGAAACAAGTGGTGAGGAAGAATTACTAGATGAAAGTGAAACATGCAATGATGAAGACTTAGATGATTACTATGAAGATAGTGATGAGGATTGACTTCTTCTTCCTTTTTATGTTGTTCTTCCTTCAATCATTTAATGTAGGTAAAAGGCCTAAAAATGTCACTCAACTTTTAGAAATGGTCTATTCATGCCATCCGTTAAAAAAATGCTCATTTTATGCCACTGTCGTTACATCTTTGGCTCACCTATGCCATTATTGAACTAACAGCACAATTTTATTTTTTTTAATTTTTTTTAAAAAATTAACGTTGAGTGGCATAGGTGAGCCAAAGGCGTAACGACAGTGGCATGAAATGAGCTTTTTTTTAACGGATGGCATGGAAAGACCATTTATGAAAGCTGAGTGATATTTTTAGGCCTTTTCCATTTAATATATTTGAGGAATTGTTATATGTTTTTTATGACATGTTAAGATTTTTATGTTATTCCTTTAATTATCTATTATGTTGCAAAATTATTTTATATTTTTATGACTTTTTAGGTTGTTCATTTATTTCTTTAGTCTTTTAATTTGTAGAACAATTATTTTGTATTTAGTATCACTTGTTGTATTTTTTGTTTTGTAATTTATTATGATTATATTTCAATCTGTTCCAACTACCTCAAGTATGCCAAATATGAGTCCTCCTCTTCCTCGCCATCATCTTCCTCATCCTCCTCAGTCGACTTCATTTCCATCTACCATGTTCACTATCCCCCTCCATCTAATAATTCAGTTCAATATTATTCTATGACTGCCAAACACTATTTTTGACTTTGTTACCTGCACCTTCTATATCGTCTTCTTTACCGGGCTTTCATGGTAGTCAGCATGGTGGCTCACCAGTTGCTGCACCCCGAGCTTTTATGATAGTCAGCATACTGGATCACCATCTGCTGCACCCTTGAGCTTTCATGGTAGTAAGCATGGTGGCTCACCAACTACTGCATCCCCGAGCTTTCATGGTAGTCAGCATGATGGTTCGTCTTTTGTTGCTCCATCATCTTCCACTCTATCATCATCATCCATTCCCATCATATATAGGTTGGATATTAGAGGCTCTCGCCCAGCTACATCTAGTGCTGCTTCTACACCATCTAGTAGACGCAGACAGAATCTTGGAGGGGACGTAAAATATGATAGTTATAATTGATTGATAATCGTCCCCTATGAGAATGGGTAAGAAGGTTCTTATAATATTTTTTAAGTTTTGAATGTACATTTAGATATGTTAACATTAAGGAATATTTATTTATAATTAACATTTTTGAAACTTTAAGATGTTTATTAATTATATATTTTAACTTTAGTGTAGGTTTTAGTCATCCTTTCAGTCTACACATTTGGTTGTGGATTCTATGAAGCTATTTTATCATGAGTCATGCAATTCTTGGAAACAGATATCGTACATCATCAGAGAGCAAATGTGAAATCAATTTAGGACAAAAATAAATTATATTTATTTAATAATTATCGTTTTCATCTAATATTACTTTTTTTTATATTGCAAACAAAGTGTACATGGCATCCTCAACATCAAAATGAAATAAATAATATTTTCAAGAACAAGGCTGCTAAGCGGATTAAAGATACTTTGTTCGCTGCTCGGAATGCTGGTAAAGTGCCTTGGTGGTTTAAGAGAAGATGTTTGAGATAAAGTTCTTGAGAAATGGAATATCGAAGAATGGAATAAGAAGAGTGAACAAGCAAAGGAAAACCATGCCTCCAGTAAAGGTGGCTCGTTGCACACAGGAGGTTCGATTAGTTTTGCAGCCCATAAACTGAGATTGGTAATTACTTATAAATTTTTTCTTAGTTTTACATATAGAATTTTATGATTGTAATGTCTAAATCATGCTTTTTGTTATGAAGGAAAAGGAAAGAGGACGAAATTTGAGTCACGCTGAGATCTTCGGGGAGATGCATAAGAAAAAGAATAAGGATGGTAAAAGAGAATACTGGGTGGAAACATGTTCTTCGGATACATATGTAAAATACTAACTTCATAATTATTTATGGTTTATTAATATTAGTTTATTTACATAATAGTTATGTTTTTATTTTAGGAAGATTATCATAAAAGGATGGAAGAATGGCAACAAACTCAGCCTCCTTCAACTCAACCAATACCTGATGATATGGCTTCATTGTAGATAGAGGCAACGGGTGGAGTAAACGAAGGCAGAGTTGTAACGATCCGGTCGGTCGTTCTGTAGAATTTGCATTATTATTACTGTTAGGGCCTTGTCATAGGTTGTTCATGTTGTTTATGATGTGTTAGAGTCGGTTGGCTCGGGTTCAGAATGGCTGTAGTGAGAATTGAGACACTTAGTCTCTAAAAATAGCTTTATAATTGGAAAAGTCAACTGGAATTGACTTATTGGTAAACACCTCGGAATGCGGATTTTATGGCTCGGATAGCTTCGTTAGGTGATTTGGGACTTAGGAGCGTGTTCGGAATATTTTTGTGATGTCCGGTGTAGAATTAGACTTGAATTGGCAAAAGTTAGTTTTTAGCGATTTTCAGTCGACAGTGAAAAATAGGCTATTGGGGTAGGAATGGAATTCCGGAAGTTGGAATAGGTTCATAATATCATTTTGGTTATGTTTGCAAAATTTCAGATCAATCGGAGGTGTTTTGGATAGTTTCGGCATCGTTGGTGGAATTTAGAAATTTCAAAGTTCATAGGCTTGAATTCGATGTGATTTAGGTGTTTTGATGTTAGTTTTTGTATGTTTTGAAGGCTGGACTAAGTTTGTATTGTATTTTGGGACGTGTTGGTATATTTGGTTGAGATTTCGAGGGCCTCGAGTGGATTTCGAAAAGTTAACGGATCAATTTAGACTAGAAGAAAAGTTGCTGCATTTTTTCACAGCAACATGAATAGTACCGCGTGAACAGTACTGCGTGAACAGTACCGTGTGAACAGTACAGCGCGACAGTACCGCATGAGCAGTACCGCGTGAACAGTACCGCAAAAATTCTGGACAGTGTATATATAACGAGCACTCCGAGTTTTCTTCCATTTTTGAACGAGATTTGAGCTTTTGGAGCGATTTTGAAGAGGGAAGACGATTGTTCTTCATTGAGGTAAGAATTTTGGACCCAATAATTCAATTATATGTGACTACGGACCAAATTAACAGTGTTTAATTTGGGAAAATCAGTAGAAAAAGGTGAAATTAGGGATTGAGTTTAAGAGGCCTTTTAGGGATGATTTGAGAGGTCAAACGGACTCCGATTTCAGAGTTCTTTATATGTACGAAATCGTGAGATGATGAGGATCGTTTTGGTATAAAGTTTGTTGAGTTATGAGACGCGGACCGGGGGTCGGGTTTTGGCTAATTTCGGGTTTTGTGCTAAAATTGATATTTTTCAATTGGAATTCATCCCCTTAGCATAATTTGATGTGAAAAATCTGAACTTGATAGATTTGGAGCACTCGGGAGTTAATTCGAGAGGCAAGCATGTTGCGGAATAGCTTTTCGGGCTAGTTTGAGATAAGTAATGTCTTTAAATCCTGTCCTGAGGGTATGAAACCCTGGACTTTACATCCTTTCACGGATTTGGAGTGACGCACACACTGGATGACGAGTGTGGGACGTGCACGAACTGGAAATTTGGAAATATGTTCCCTTTTAGGCAACTATTAAGTTGCGAAACTGCTTTATATGTTTATTAGTATTACCATATTTTGTTATACTTGGACTGTAAGCCATGTTTGGGGGCTAGTGTCGATCTGTTTTAACCCCTTGGGGGCTATTTTACTGATATTCCTCACTTTGAAACTATGATTTTACACTCAGTGTTTCTTGCTAAATTGTTTTGACACTCGGAGTTTGTTGATATTATTTCTTGAAATGAAATATTGTTTTGGGTCGAGAACCCCATTTTATTTATAGCCCGAGTGGCGTGCTGAGAGTGTTTGACTGAGTGAGGCCGAGGGCCAATGTTGTGAGGATGTTATGATATGAGAGAGTCCGAGTTCCTGGGGGTGATTGATGCCATGATTTGGCTTGTTTATAGCGCTTGGGCTGTAGGAGCCCCTCCGGAGTCTGTACACACCCCCAATGAGCGCAGGTACCTACTGAGTGCGAGTACCGAGTACCGAGTACCGAGTGCCGAGTGCCGAGTGATGAGTGATTGGGAGGCATGAGTGACAATGAGGTTACCCGAGGGGCTAATGTTGAGTGACTTTGAGGTGCTGAGTGACTGTTATTGAGTGATGGTGAGGTGCTGAATGACTGATTAAGAGTGATGCTTTTTCCCGAGGGGCGGTTTAAAATGATATTTGGCTTAGCTTTTGATTTTGATTCGTTTCATCTTTCAAACTGATATTTTGGGAATTTTTCTGAGAAATATTGGAAATTATACTTGTTTCAAGGATTTTTACAAAAACTGGTTTTCGAACTTATGTATACTTTATTGAGACTTGATATTTTATGGTTTTGTGGATTGGTGTATTTGTTGCTGTGTGTTTCTTATTCTTCAGACTGTGATTTATTTTTATTACTACTGAGTTGGCGTACTCATCATTACTCCCTGCACCTCTGTGTGCATATCCAGGTACTTGTTCTGAGCAGTAGCCATTTGAGTTCATTCATCGTCAGCATTCGGGATTTCGAGGTAGTTGTCCAGCGTCCGCAGCTTCTCCATTTCCCTTCCTTCATTAGTACTAGTATTTTATTCCGAGACATGGTTTATGACATTAGTAGTGTTAGTTTTATTTTTAGATTCTCGTGATCGGTTGCTCTAGTCCTGGGGGATTTGTTTAGACAGTAGATTATATTATTATGTTTGCTTAAAGACTTAGAGAAAATTTTTATACTCTGTTGCTGGTTATTATTGATTTTTGAGAAATTATATTAAAACAAATGTGTAGTTATGTGATGGTGGGCTAGCCTAGTTCCACGATAGGCGCCATCACGGCCTGTTAGGATTTGGGGTCGTGAAAAGTTGGTACCAGAGCTCTAGGTTACATAGGACTCAACGGTCTTAAGCAGGTTTAGTAGAGATTTGCGGATCGATATGGAGACGTCTATACTTATCTTCGAGAGGCTGCAGAACCCTTAGGAAACATTCCACATTCTTGAATTCTTGTCGTGCGAATCCATTTTATTCATCCAAAAGCGTAACTCCTTGAATTCCTTTCATGTATTCGAATGCGCACGCAAGGGCTTGGTATCAGTTGCGCGTCGTCGGCTTGTGATTTCCATGGGTGAGATGTGATTTTTAACATGTTAATAATGGGTCAGTCGAAAGGACTTGAGGCCGAATTTTGTCTGTGGCTTGAGTGTTGAGATTTAATTGGGTGAGCACAGGTGTTGGGGGACTTATATGTCTGTTTGTGTCCTTATTGATGAAACTTTGTGACTAGATGACGACATGGTGAGTGTGATCGGATAGTTAAATGTATTCAGGTTGTTTGATTGTGACCAAAATGAATTGGCGGGAGATGTGGCAAGAACCATTGATTTTTGACTTCTATATTGAGTTAGAATATGGCTTCGAGTTATGAGTATTGAAGGACCTCTCGTGTAGTTTAGTTGTGGAGTGAAGTGGGTTTTCCTGTTATGTTCTGAGTTCCTGTGATGTCTTTTGAGCTGACCAATGCCCCAGCAGCGTCTATGTATTTGATTACCGGTGTATTCAGCCGTGTTATAACTCCTTTGTTATTGTATTTATTAATGGCATCCTGACGTACTCTCGTAGCCAAGGATAACATACTCGGCATTTGATGATGGTATTACAAGGATATAGGAGGAGAAGCTTTGTGCGAAGTTCTCCAAGTGTGAATTGTTGGCTCAGTTTAGTAGCATTCTTGGGGCACGTGGTGTCCAGTGAAGGTATCTATGTGGTCAGACGAGTGTGAGTAGAGATTCCAGAAGCTCAAGAATTCCTTGGCCACAACTCCAGTGTTAGTGTTGCCATCAACTTCAGGTTCTTATACCGCTTAATGAGATGTCTTGGAGGCAGGCAGTGGTTGTGTTCTAATGTAGGAAGGTATAATGATTGCGCGATAGCTATGATTTTCGGATGTGTGTATGGAGATATCATTCTGAGGTTAAGCAGGCAGGGGTATCTCTTGCAGGTTGTCGTGAGGTGTGTGACCCTTATGTTTATCTGTAGTAAGTTCTCTCTATCAGTAAATGATGTATGTTGTAATTTGAGTTTAGATCGCTTGAGGGAGTTGGCATGACCATTACGATGGTGAATACAAGATTTGCATACGATTTGAGAGTTAGATGGTTTAGGTCATATGAGCTTATAAAGGATTTAGTTGAACCTCACCACAATATGGTGGCAGTGATAGTGTGTGGGCATCATGAGTTATTGTTGTCTTGATATTTGGATTTGAGCTAAGTGGGGGAGTCCGTTAGTGGTAAGTTGATTACACGATTAGGTGTTGTATTGGTTTCGGTTCGAAGTATGTTGGTGAATCAATTATGACTTGCAGAGGTGGAGTCTGAGAATTGACTCGAGTAATGGAAATTCTTCGATACAGGTTGTATGGACTATATGGGTAAATGGATTCCATTGGATGATTGAGTGATAATTGTAAAAGGTGAAGTGTGTGCATTGTATGAATTTTCTTGTTGCTTCAAGTGAGTGGATTACTTTCCTAGTATGTGGATTGCAAACGGGGTCAGGTCGTTCTGTTTACTTGGTTAGTGTAATTGAAATTGCGTAGAGTAAATGACGTTCGAGAATGGTTCTAACGGGTTCAAGGTTATATGTAGCGATCAAGGATCTTCAAGGTGTGAGAAGGGCTAGAATTGAGATTTACGGGGAAGGTGTCAAGGCTTGTGGTGTATTTGCATTATCAGGGATTCTATCCATCAGTATCAGGGAAGTGAAGGTAATGACTTTAAATTCGCAGGAAGTCTCTTTAGGGTAAGTATTTCTAATGTGGTGCATTTGGGGACAATTGAGAGAGTATTCAGCGGTTTGTGAGCCTAAGACGGTCTATTTTATGCTCGAGTTTCGTGCGGTGAGTATGGATTGAGAATTGGGGTATTAGGGCAAGAGGAGGTATCAATTCAAAGGTGAGTCAGAAGGAACTTGAATAAATAGGACAGCTTGGTAGTAGGTCAGATCGGGATGATAAGGGATATGATTAGTTATGTGGGTGTTATGAAGTAATGAGTTGTTACAGGTGTGTCTTGTCAATTCTCTTGGGATTTGGTGGCATGTGTAGCTTGGTTGAGTATGAAGGATTCAGTCCTGACGGTTTGGTGCTGTACAAATATGATTCGGAGAGTTCTTGATGGTTTCTACCACGGTTAGAGATATATATTTTCCACTGGCGTGAGGGCCATGTGATGTATAGTGATTTTGCTTCTAGATGTGATCAATGGAAAGTTCTTGTCTAGTTGGGTAAGTAGTTGTTTGTGGCTAGGAAGGGAGCATGAAGTTCTCATATTTATCATAGGCTTGCACGGTGTATGCGCTATGTGGTGTAGAGTTGAGAAATTGTATATGTGAAATTCTTAGACAGCATTGGCAGATTTGGACGACTAGGTAAATGATATTACTAATTGGTGTGACTGGATGAGGGTATACATTCAGAGAGGGAAATGTGTTGAATAAGGGTGTTCATTGGTGTACGACGCTCTTTTGTTGGATCGACTGCTGTTATTCACGTTTCTTGGTGACACGGAGGAATTATGGGGGTATCCCTCATGGAATGATAAAGGGGCGTGTTATATATTTGAGTGGTGGAATTGGGATCAGATATGGTAATTGGTGCGCCTCATGGATTTTGAGACTGGGAGTTTTCATGAACATATTATTTTTGTAGTTATGAACTACGAGGATGCGAGCAAAGCTAGTCAGGTGTTAGTATATGTCATGATTCAGTCATTATGAACATTCAGAGAGTTATCTACCTGTTATGGGTGACCAGAGTTGACTTAGAGTTATTGGTAGGCCAGTATAGGTATATGTCCTGCACCGAGTTGGAAGTGTTGACTCCGAATTACTATTGTTGAGGGATGTACCATTCGATTGTCATTGAGCTTATTCGTGTTTTGGAGTGATCTATGAGTTACCTTTCAGTGTTTCGAGGAGTTGTGATCATTGGTTATATATGCATAGGGTGCGGTTCTATCTGAGCTGTATAGCGAGATTTGGGTAAGGTAAGTAATTGGGGGTTGCAGGATTGAGACGTATTGGTCATGTTCTTTCTGGTTCGGGTGGCATATCGTCTGATTTCCCCCGTGGTTATGGCAATGCAATTTGAGTAATTGATCTCGAAT
The DNA here is from genome assembly GCA_005239505.1 of Nicotiana paniculata. NCBI lineage: Eukaryota > Viridiplantae > Streptophyta > Magnoliopsida > Solanales > Solanaceae > Nicotiana > Nicotiana paniculata. The sequence continues at coordinate 34,286 of ML331202.1, read as the reverse complement.
TTCATGTGGTTATTGATTTTGAGCAAGGTGGCTTGGAGTATGTCATGTGGGCCAGCGGTTGGACGGAATCACGCTTTGCAGCTGAGTTAGGTAGAGGTATGATCCTTGGTGTCAGATTTGTGTGATATGGTTTCACGATGTGTATCAGGCTTGTAGCATGATGTGGTAATGGCAAGAGTAATGGCAGGATAGTCCTCTCGTGTGAGTCTTCTCTATTTTATGAATTGGGCTCTTAGGATGTTGTTATTGAGTGCACGAGTTGCACAAGTTATGGCTCTGGATGGTATTGATGCTGATCGGACGAATGGTTGTTGGTTTCTACGTGTTTCTTTCATCATCGGCAGTATATGGGAGTGTTAGAGCGAGACATTGCTTGATAAGAGGATATGTACCGGTATTGGGTTATTTTGAGCGGCCATTGTGATTAAGAGTTATCACTATGGGCAGTTGAGTCATATAGTAAGTCATATGATTTCATCTTGGGTTCGGATATGGCTTGGTACAGCGTGTTCACACTTGTTCAGTTCGTAGTTGTGGGATTTTGATATTGTAAACTGATTCAGAAGTGGAAAATGTTGTTCTAAGGTTTAGGGGTCAAGATTGGATTTCGAAATTTCATCAGTGTGGTACTATTAGACCTATATGGGGTAGCGTGACGTGGGATCACCTCCGAATATGTGCATGGTTGGTTACACGGCAATTTTAGTGGCGTTTGGAACAACTCTAGGCACGTTCGAGGACGAACATATGTTTAAGTGGGGGAGAATGTAACGACCCAATTGGTTGTTCTGTAGAATCTGCATATTATTACTGTTATTGCCTTGTCATAGGTTGGTCATGTTGTTTATGATGTGTTAGAGTCGGTTGGCTCAGGTTCAGAATGGCTGTAGTGAGAATTGAGACACTTAGTCTCTAAAAATAGCTTTATAGTTGGAAAAGTCAACTGAGAGTTGACTTATTGGTAAATGACCTCGGAATGTGGATTTTACGGCTCGGATAGCTTCGTTAGGTGATTTGGGACTTAGGAGTGTGTTCGGAATATTTTTGTGATGTCCGGTGTAGAATTAGGCTTGAATTGGCGAAATTTAGTTTTTGGCGATTTCCGGTCGACAGTGGAAAATAGGCTATTGGAGTCGGAATGGAATTCCGAAAGTTGGAACAGGTTTGTAATGTCATTTTGGTTATGTGTGCAAAACTTCAGATCAATCAGAGGTGTTTTGGATAGTTTCAGCATCGTTGGTAGAATTTAGAAATTTCAAAGTTCATAGGCTTGAATTCGATGTGATTTTGGTGTTTTGGTGTTATTTTTTTATGTTTCGAAGGCTCGACTAATTTCATATTGTATTTTGGGACGTATTGGTATATTTGGTTGAGATTTCGAGGGCCTCAGGTGGATTTCAGAAGGTTAACGGATCAATTTAGACTAGAAGAAAAGCTGTTGCATTTTTTCATAGCAGTATGAACAGTACTGCGTGAACAGTACCGCGTGAACAGTACCGCATGAACAGTACCGCGAAAATTCTGGACAGTGTATATATAACGAGCAGTCCGAGTTTTCTTCCATTTTTGAATGAGATTTGAGCTTTTGGAGCGATTTTGAAGAGGGAAGACGATTTTTCTTCATTGAGGTAAGGATTTTGGATCCAATAGCTCGATTATATGTGATTAAGGACCAAATTAACAGTGTTTAATTGGGAAAATCAATAGAAAAAAGTGAAATTAGGGCTTGAGTTTAAGAGGACTTTTAGGGATGATTTGAGGAGTCAAACGGACTCTGATTTCAGAGTTCTTTATATGTACGGACTCGTGAGATGATGAGGATCGTTTTGGCATAAAGTTTGTCGAGTTCCGAGATGCGGGATCGGGGGTCGGGTTTTGGCTAATTTCGGGTTTTGTGCTAAAATTGATATTTTCAATTGGAATTCATCCCCTTAGCATAATTTGATGTGAAAAATCTGAACTTGATAGATTTGGAGCACTCGGGAGTTGATTCGAGAGGTAAGCGTGTTGCGGAATAGCTTTTTGGGATAGTTTGAGGTAAGTAATGTCTTTAAATCCTGTCCTGAGGGTATGCAACCCCGGACTTTGCATCCTTTCACGGATTTGGAGTGACGCACACACTGGATGACGAGTGTGGGGCGTGCACGAACTGGAAATTTAGAAATATGTTCCTTTTTAGGCAACTATTGAGTTGTGAAACTACTTTTAAAGCATGTGTTTATTAGTATTACTATATTTTTTTATACTTGGGATGTAAGCCATGTTTGGGGCCTAGTGCCGATCTGTTTTAACCCCTTGGGGGCTATTTTGCTGATATTCCTCATTTGAAACTATGATTCTACACTTAGTCTTTCTTGCTAAATTGTTTTGACACTCAGAGTTTGTTGATATTATTTCTTGAAATGAAATACTGTTTTGGGTCGAGAACCCCGTTTTATTTATGGCCCGAGTGGCGTGCTGAGAGTGTCTGACTGAGTGAGGTCGAGGGCCAATGTTGTGAGGATGTTATGATATGAGAGAGGCTGAGTGCCTGAGAGTGATTGATGCTATGATTTGGCTTGTTTATAGCGCTTGGGTTGTAGGAGCCCCTCCGGAGTCTGTACACACCTCCAGTGAGCGCAGGTACCTACTGAGTGCCGAGTGTCGAGTGATGAGTAATTGGGAGGCATGAGTGACACTGAGGTTGCTCGATGGGCTGTGTTGAGTGACTGTGAGGTGCTGAGTGACTGTTATTGAGTGAAGGCGAGGTGTTGAGTGATTGATTACGAGTGATGATTTTGCCCGAGGGGCGGTTTAAGATGATATTTTGCTGAGCTTTTGATTTTGATTCGTTTCATCTTTCAAACTGATATTTTGAGAATTTTACTGAGAAATATTGGAAATTATACTTGTTTCAAGGATTTTTACAAAAACTAGTTTTCGAACTTATGTATACTTTATTGAGACTTGATATTTTACGGTTTTGTGAATTGGTGTATTTGTTGTGTTGTGTTTCTTATTCTTCAGACTGTGATTTATTTTCATTACTACTGAGTTGGCGTACTCATCATTACTCCCTGCACCTCTGTGTGCAGATCCAGGTACTGGTTCTGAGCAGTAGCCATTTGAGTTCATTCATCATCAGCATTCGGGATTTCGAGGTAGTTGTCCAGCGTCCGCAGCTTCTCCATTTCCCTTCCTTCATCAGTACTAGTATTTTATTTCGAGACATGGTTTATGACATTACTAGTGTTAGTTTTATTCTTAGATGCTCGTGATCGGTTGAATCTAGTCCTGGGGGATTTGTTTAGACAGTAGATTATATTATTATGTTTTCTTAAAGACTTAGAGAAAAAATTTATACTCTATTGCTGGTTATTATTGATTTTTAAGAAATTATATTAAAACAAATGTGTAGTTATGTGATGGTTGGCTAGCCTAGTTCCACGATAGGCTCCATCACGACCTGTTAGGATTTGGGGTCATGACAAGAGTCTACGAACTTGGAGTACGTCGACCGACAGGTCATTCGAACTCACTCTTATCCAATTCTCCTTCTTCTCAAAATCAAGAATAAATGGAAGATATGAGGAAAAAAATTCATGATTTGAAGCAACACTTGGACTCCCAATTCGAAACATTTATTAAGATGCGGAAATCTATGAGAAAACATGTGCATGATCTATCTGATAATGATGACGAACAAACTGAATCTGATGTGTAGTAGTTTAGGTGTAATGTTTTGGTTGATTGGTAAACATGATTGTGAGAGACAACTTTACGTTTTGTTTTTAAACTTGAATGTGAGCTACTATTTGAATGTTTTTATGCCCAAAATTATTAGGTTTAATGGATTTGTTGGTTTCCATTGTGTTAATGGTTGAATTTGTTGGTTTATATGTTATATTTATTGATTGGTTATTGGCATTATTATATTATTATTATTATTTGACATGTGGTGTAGCTCAAAATTGAGCAGAACTTTGCCTATTTTTACAAAAAATTCCGACTGATTTCCGACGGAATGGTTGGACAACTGCCAGTTTTTCCAAAAATACCCAGATTTCCAATTGAATCAGTCGAAAATTAAAAAATAATTAATTTTTAACAGTTTTCGACAGATTCTGTCGAAAATTAAATAAATTTTATTTTTTAATTATTAATTTCCGACTGATTCGATCGGAAATTATATATCTTTATCATTTAATTTTAAATAAAAAAATTTAATTTTTATTATTACGACTAATTCGATCGGTAAAATTCTGACCACTTTGATTGGAAATTTGAAAATAATTTGGTTGTATGACCTTTTGGAGGTTCCGACTACTTTGGTCGGCGGTCCAAAATTATTTTCCGATCAACTGTTTTCCGACTGACCAGTTTTGATCAGAAATTAGTGATTATCGACTGTTTTGGCGGTCGGAATCGAGCCATGGAATATGAATTCTCGTCTCATAAATTAATTAGGACCAAAGTTCATTTTCTTCTAACTCACATAAACCTAAATTTCCCCAAATTCCAAGGCAAACACAAAGAGAAGAAGGTAGCAAAAGAACAAAAACTTATGGAAATGCCAAGTTTGCATACATGGTTCACGAGATTAGGATAGATTATAGATAGGCTTGCAAAAGCTATTTCCAATTTCCCACCACCTGTCTGTGAAGACAAGTTCTGGTGCATATATATCACACGCATATATAGTGGAGATGATAAATATTGTTTCTCATCTGTCCTTTTTTTGCGAATGTTAGTTGCGTCTATTGGCCTTTATACGATTGTGCACCAACAAATCCTATCAGCAACATGTGAGGGTGCACATGTGAGAGGTTCTCCTTTCACTTTCACGCTTTATTTTGGTTATACTTTACTCGTATAGTAAATTGACCTCTAAGCCCTTTGATTTCTGCCACTTTTATTTCATTTCTTTTACTTATTATTTTAATATATTTAATTTGACAATCAACTATATAATTGCCAAGTGGGAACAGGCAAATTGCAGTGCTTACTTCAACTGATAATGATTGTGGCGCGGGGGTTACCTATATAACCTCAAATACTCGTCCTCAGTTCAGAATACTAGTAATCACTGATCAAACACACGACATTGATTGCAATCTACTGTAGCAGTACATTTTTTTACACCAAATGCGCATATGTGGAGAGCTTGGAAGGGTGTATAAGAATGATACTGAATATGGTGTATTAGTAATGCGTGCTGAGATTAGTTATGCTAGTAATTATTTCTTATCGGCTGTTTGATTTGGTGTATTAAGGGATCGTTTGGTTGCTGCTTAGACTTACGCAGGTATTAGTAATATAAGAATTAGTTATGCAGGGTTTTGTTATATATGAATTAGTTATGCAGAGTTTAGTTATATAGGATTTTATTATGCGTGTTTTTTTTATTAAACCATGTTATACATGGTTTAATTATGAAGGGATCAGTTATGTAAGGATTAGTAATGCATGATTTAGTAATTTATGAATTGTAATGTAGAGATTATTTTTTGTTAAATGTTTACTTTATTTTAGTTATACAATGCGTAATTTCAAATAAATATGAGGGTTTTGAAGTCATTTGATTGTTTAATTCATGTATTACTGATACGTATATTAGTAATTCCATATTCTACCTTCCATAAGTAATGCATAAATTTGTTGTATAACTTATATATGTATTACTTATACCGCCAGAGAAAAAGTTAACCAAATATAATATTAGTCGTTATGCTGACTTTTGTACAAAGTAACTAAAGGCTACCAAACATGATATTAGTTATGTGACTCCTAATATATGAATAACTTACCATGTAACCATCTACCAAACGACCCTAAAGATTTTGAAAGGACAATTATGTCTTTATACATGCTTATTCATGTATTAGAACTCATGGTATTGCTAATGTCATGATTTGCTACGTATAATAAATAGTATTGAAAATGATGTATAATTAATACAAGTGTTAGTTATACATATATTAGAAAATACTAGTAGCAAACAAGAAATTAATAATACCAAAATTAATGCATGTATTATTTTCCCTAATACATCTTACCAAACGACCCCTAAGTGTCATTTTGTTAAGTTTCGTAATTTTCTTATTCTTGTCATAGAAACCACATATATTCTATAAGCTCTCATGATTAATTTTTACACCTTAATTAACAACATTAATAATAGTTAAAAAGGGACAAATTTTGAAATTTAAATGGGTAAAAAGTACATTTTGTCCACATCAATTAAATGTTTACCTTTTGCACTATCTCAAATAGTTTTCATTTTCTTTACTAGATGAGACCTCCTAGATACTTTTGACTCTTCTTAATACAAATATATTTCTCTTTTAAATTCCTTTAGTAATATAACTTAAACCATGTAAGTGAATAAAGCTCTTGCTTATCCAAAACGAGCAACAAAACAACAATGGTTGAAGGAAAAAGCAAAAAAAAAGAACGAGGATGTAAAAGTAATTTTACAGAACCCAAAGTTTGGCAATACATTACAATGTTGCTATTAGAAATTACCGTTGTTCCAGTTCACGTGAACCTATTTTTTTCGTGGTTCATTCCAAGAAGAATGACCCATTTTTAAATTTGAAAATAATTTAGCTTAAACTTTCAATTCTACCCTTAATGAGAAGTTTTTATAATCACACAAATATTCGGGACCCCTTTTTGACTTGTTTAACACCACAAATTCTAATAGTCTTCATTTTTTCTTAAACTCCATGCGCAGCAAATATGTTCACATAAATTAAAACGGAGGGAGTACTATATATTGTTTGACACATCGCACTGAATTCCCACGCAGAGAATAGTATGATATACCAATAAAATTCTCAAACGTCATATAGACAAACCACTAATAACTGCCTATAAATTCTTCAGCTAACAATCTCTCTGGTCAGTTATTTTGTATCGACAGAGAACCAAAATGGAAAGGAAGCCTAGTCTTGTAATACTACTCCATCTTATTCTATTAATGGTTCTTCTTCTTGTTTCAACCCATGTAAGTTCATATTCCTCTTTTTCTTTTTATCTTCCTTTTAATTGGGTTCCTAATTAATGACGAACAAAATGAGTTTAAAAGGAGCGACATATGAACAATGAGAATTCATATAGTACTCGATCTCAATTTATTTTTGAGATTGAGACGTAGTAATAGTAGCAGTTCTGGTTGTTGGTGACATTGACTTGCCTTGCATTGTTTCACAGGCAAGCATAACAGAGCCTCCAGCACCTCAGGCTCAACCTCCCAATACTTTTCCTATGGTAAGAATTGTTAGAAGCTAGAATGATGCATCAACAGCAATATGAATTCTATTTCTTTTTTCATCCTAATTAATTAAGTTGCTAATCCTTGCGTCTTTAATTGTTTTTCTAGTATGGTATCACTCCTGGTAGCCTCCATCCTCAAGGTATGAGAATTCTGTTGCTCTCCTAAATTTTGTAGAGTTTAAGTTTTATGTATTGACGGCATAAAAAATATTTACATAATCAAATCACTTGTTAAAAATGCTCAACCCATCGAATTTTGGGCGAGTTTTAAATAATTTGGTCAATTTTCCTGTCTGTGTAAATTTGCAGAGTGTGGAGCGAGGTGCACATACAGATGTTCAAAGACAGCATTCAAGAAACCATGCATGTTTTTCTGTGAAAAATGCTGCGCGAAGTGCCTTTGTGTGCCTCCAGGAACCTATGGAAACAAGCAATTTTGCCCTTGCTACAATAACTGGAAGACTAAGAGAGGAGGCCCTAAATGTCCTTAATTGCCTTCATTTTTATTATTATTTTCCCTCCTAATTATGGATATCTGCATTCCTTAATGTACGTAGTTCATAAATTGTATGATTGAAAGTCATTATCGAAATGAAATTGGGAACACATAACACTGCGTTAAGTTTGGTTCTTGTCTTACCACTACTAGTTTACTAATTTACTCATTTTGTAGCGTTATTGAGACTGCTCTATAAAATCAATTCAAAAAGCGCTACACGATACGCGAAGTTGCTGATGGACATAGTTTAACCTATATTTGTCTTTCTTTCACATACAAAGTGTCGAGACTATATATCAAACTGCCAATCCAAAATATTTTAGGTGCACATCTAATAAATGGTATCAAGTTCACGAGATACTTAGGTATTAACTATGTCTAGATTTTAGTTCTGAATCTTCTGATTAATGCAAAGTTGCTAACGGACGCTTTAAAGGTTAATTTCGAAGTAACTATACCTAAAGGAGTGATATTGATAGGTTATGTGTGTTATAAAATCTGTAATGCTGTAAAATTAATAAAACATTAAATTTTCTGAACTAAAACCAGAAACAGAAAATTAGTAGAACAAAATTATCTAAATAAATTCTTAAATCGAGTCCACTGCATGCACAGTGTGTCTTTAAGGAAATTATTCCCCTCAAGTATCCGAGGTGTTGGAATATTATCCTCCTAGGATAGAACGATTTAACTCACCAGCGTATTGGTACCAAAAACTCTGGTGAACGGTGAACCACTCAATGGTCATAAAACACACTGGAATATACTGTGCAGAAGAAGAAGATCAGAAAATTTAGTAAATAAAAATTCTGGGATTCAAGGCATATTTATAGACCATTTTACACTGATTCTGAAAAGGTTTGTAACATTTCAGAATAGCCATAGTTGTTGGAATAGGTGGAAATATTGCGGGAAATTAAAAATGGATTTAAAATAATCCGGGAAAGAAAAACGGACCGGAATAGACCGGGTCGCGGCTCATGGGTTATTCCGGATTGAATTTTTGTTAATTATTAAAGTAATTAATCCGAAGCCGAGCTGAGCGACGACGACGACGACGACGGTGCAAGGCTTGCCTTCTTCTCAACTCTTTAAGAGTTAGAAGAAGAACAATTGAATATNGTTTTACATGCAAGAATTAATTGCATCTGGATAAGTAGGTTTCCCTTTGAACTTTTCGTAGTGAACTTATATCAGATATACTCGGTCAATCGGTAGATTTGATATCTTTGAACCTTCTAGCTTTGTTGTATACCTAGACAACATAAGTCACACAATCAATCCTTAACCATCTATGGTTCTCACGGTTATGTTCGTTTCATCCATGAACACCGCCTGATTTCATGAGTGCTTAGAGAATGGGCTTTTACTTTCATTCTCTTTGAAGAGGCTTACGCTTCACACTCACATAGGTGATTCCTAAACGTGTAATCCTAAAGACACAGTATCTGGTCATATCCTGCCCTACTTAGCAAATCATTAAAAAACTTTAAGCTTTATTGACTCATCAAAAAGCCTTAATGCTTTACCTCGATTTTTTAACATTGTCTTCATCATGAGAATTGGTTGAGTTATTTGACAATATTGAACTGTCATTCATAACTTTTTTTGATCTCTTTGAACCTAGCTCTTGGGATCTCCAGTATGCTAGGTAGAGTTACCGTCATGATGACTTGTCTTAGGCCTTAACCCATTCCCTTTGATGATCTTTCAACTGCATCTTTAGATAGGCCTTTTGTAAGTGGATCCGACACGTTATATCTTGACTTTACGTAGTCAATTGTGATAACACCACTAGAGAGTAGTTGTCTAACAGTATTGTGTATCCATCGTATATGACGAGATTTTCCGTTATACATAACGATCCCAGCCCTGCCTATTGTCGCTTGACTATCACAATGTATAAAAATAGGTGCCAAAGGTTCGGGCCAAATGGAATATCTTCCAAGAAATTCTAGAGCCATTCAGCTTCTTCACCGGCCTTATCTAAAGATATGAATTCAGATTCCATTGTCGAACGGGCGATGCACGTTTGTTTGGATGATTTCCAAGACACTACTCCATCCCAAATTATGAAAACATATCCACCAGTGGATTTAACTTCAGATGATCCGGTGATCCAATTTGCATCACTATATCCCTCGATTACGAAGGGATATTTGTTATAATGCAAAGCATCATTTTGGGTATGTCTCATATACCTCAAAACTCGTTTCATTGCCATCCAATGTATTTGATTGGGATTACCTATAAACCGACTTAGTTTGCTAATAGCACATGTTATATCTGGTCGAGTACAATTCATGATATACATCAAACTTCCCAATACTCTTGCATAGTCCAGTTGTGAGTCACTTTCACCTTCATTCTTTTGAAGTGCATAACTCACGTCAATTGGTGTCTTGGAAATTTTGAAATCCAAATGCTTGAACTTGTCAAGTACCTCTTCAATGTAGTGAGACTGTGATAATGCTAGACTTTGTGGAGTCTTGTGAATTCTGATTCCTAAGATCACATCAGCAACTCCTAAGTCTTTCATGTCGAATTTGCCAGCTAACATACATTTTGTAGCATTTATAATCTACCATACTTTTTCTCATTATCAACATGTCATCAACATATAAACAAACAATGATTTCATGACCTGGAGTGTTTTTAATGTAAACACATATGTCGCACTCGTTGATTTTAAACCCACTTGCCAACATTGTTTGGTCAAATTTGGCATGCCATTGTTTGGGTGCTTGTTTAAGTCCATAAAGCGACTTAACAAGTTTGCACACTTTTTTTTCTTTACCAGGAACCACAAAACCCTCAGGTTGTTCCATGTAAATCTCTTCCTCTAATTATCCGTTTAAGAAAGTTGTTTTAACATCCATTTGATGGATTTCAAGACCATACACGGCCGCTAGTGCCACTAACACCCTAATAGATGTTATCCTCGTTACTATCAAGTAAGTGTCAAAGTAATCAAGGCCTTCTTTTTGTCTATAACCTTTGACAACAAGTCTCGCCTTATATTTGTCAATAGTGCCATCAGCTTTCATTTTCCGTTTAAAGATCCATTTCGAACCTAAAGGCTTATTTCCCGGAGGAAGATCAACCAATTCCCATGTATGGTTATCCAAAATTGATTGAATCTCACTATTGATTGCCTCTTTCCAAAATGCTGAATCAGAAAACGACATAGCTGCTTTAAAAGTTTGAGGTTCATTTTCAAGCAAGAATGTCACAAAATCTTGTCCAAATGAAGTGGATGTTCTTTGACGCTTGCTATGCCTTGGATCTTCTGCACTTGGAGTATTTTCCTTTGGTTCTTCCCGAGGTCATTTAGGTCTTTCACTTAACAACTCGCATTCAGTTTTATACGGATAGATGCTTTCAAAGAATTCAGCATTATCTGATTCCATTATCGTATTAATATGAATCTCGGGATTATCGGATTTATGAACAAAAAATCGACATGCTTTACTGTTTGTAGCATATCCAATGAAAACACAATCTATTATTTTTGGTCCGATGTTAACCCTTTTAGGTAAAGGAACTTGTACCTTTGCTAGACACCCCCACACTTTGAAATATTTCAAGTTGGATTTTCTTTCTTTAAATTTTTCATATGGAATAGATTGTGTTTTGTTGTGGGGTACTTCTGTTGAGTATTCGATTAGCTGTAAGGATAGATTCCCCCCACAAACTCTGCGGTAATCTGGAACTTATTAATAAAGAATTCACCATTTCCTTTAATGTCCGATTTTTCCTTTCCGCAATTCCGTTGGATTGAGGTGTGTAAGGTGCAATAGTTTGATAAATAATTCCATATTCCGAACATATTTCTGCAAACGGAGATTCATATTCTCACTTCTAATCATTTTGATCTTTTTATTCAATTGATTCTCCACTTCATTCTTATATTTCTTAAATGCTTCAATTGCTTCATCCTTATTATTAAGCAAATAAACTTAACAATATCGAGTGAAATCGTCAATAAAAGTAATAAAATACTTTTTCCCACCTTGATATGGTGTCGATTTCATATCGCAAATATCAGTATGAATTAAGTCTAAAGGATTTGAATTCCTTTCAACAGACTTAAATCATTTGACTCCAATAAATAAGAAGAAGCTGGAATTTTATTCATATTGTCAACAACCATTACATTGAGTTTGAAAAGGCCCTCTGTGTGGTAGCCTTTTCCAACATACATTTCGTTCTTGCTTACAACAACTTTATCAGAAACAAATATACATTTTGAATCCATTCTTCACAAATAAAGAAGTAGAAACTAAATTCTTCCTAATAGTAGGAACATGAAGAACGTTGTTTAGCATTAACACCTTGCCGGAAGTCATCTTCAGGAATATCTTCCCATAACCTTCAATCTTGGCTGTTGCATTATTTCCCATGGAAATCTCTTCTTCGCGATCAGCAGTAGAGTAAGTTGTAAATGCCTCTTTGATAGCATAAGGATGTCGAGTGGATCCAGAGTCAATCCACCACTCCTTCGGATTTCCAACTAGGTTGCATTCCGAAAGCATTGCACAAAGATCATCAATGTCATCATTCTTCTCCACTATGTTGGATTGTCCCTTTTCTTATCCTTTTTCGGGAGACAACAATCAGAGCTTTTGTGACCAACTCTTCCATAATTGCAGTAGTTGCCCTTGAATTTCTTTTTGTTCTGCTCATTAGTCTGTCCAGAAGACCTCTTCCTCTTCTTAATTTTTGGAGCAGTCTCCTCAACGATATTAGCTCCCATGATTGTTGAATTTTCACGAGACTTCTTCTCGGCTGTCTTGTTGTCTTCCTCAATATTGAGACGTATCACAAGATCTTCCAACTTCATTTTTTTGCGCTTGTGTTTAAGATAGTTCTGGAAATCTCTCCACAAATGAGGCAACTTTTCAATCATTGCAGCCACTTGAAATGTTTCATTCACGACCATACCTTCAGCAATAAGGTCATGAAAAATAAGTTGAAGTTCCTGAACTTGGGTTCCCACAGTTTTGTTGTCTATCATTTTATAGTCTAGAAACTTGGCAACCACGAACTTCTTCAAGCATGCATCTTCCGTCTTGTACTTCTTCTCAAGTGCATCCCATAATTATTTCGAAGTATTCATCGCATTGTATACATTGTATAAAGTCATCCTCTAAAGCGCTTAAGATATAGCCTTTGCAAAGAAAATCTATTTGCTTCCACGCCTCAACAATCATGAATTTTTCGTTGTCCGGCATGTCCGCAACAGGCACTGGAGGTTCTTCACTAGTGAATTTTTGCATATTAAATGTGGTAAGCCAGAAGAACACTCTTTGCTGCCATCCTTTGAAGTTGGCTCCAGAAAATTTCCCCGGTTTCTTTGCCGGTGGAACAATAATTCGACTTGACGAGGCTATCGTCGTTGTCGCAACAATCGCAGAAGAATTTTCGTTATCAATTGCCATTTCTCACAGTCAACAACAGAAGAGTTCAATTAATGGCAAAACCAGAACAGTAAACAATACTGTAATTAAAAATAAGCAGTATGTATAATAAATAAAAACTAAAGTTTATATATACTGTTTCGCAGAAAACGATGAAGTTTTTATGTTCTTTAAATCGTTTTCTGAATTTCAATATTCTGATGAAGTTTTTATATCTTCAAATCAGAATAGTAAAATTCAGAAGGAGTAGAAAACCACATAGGTTTTAATCTCCACAAACAGAATACAAAATAAAAAAAATTAATTTCCTTAAGATTGTTATAAAATCTGTATTGTTGTAAAACCAATAAAGCATTAAACTTTCTGAACTAAAACCAGAAACAAAAATTTAGTAGAATAAAATTATCGAAATAAATTCTGGAAAACAGTGTAGGAATAAATCGAGCCCACTGAATGCACAGTCTCCTTAAGAAAATTATTCCCCTCAAGTACCCGAGGTGTTGGAATATTATCCTCCCAGGATAGAACGATTTAACTCACCAACGTATTGGTACCAAAAAATTTGGTGAACGACGAACCACTCAATGGTCGGAAAACACACTGGAATATATTGTGCAGAAGCAGAAGAAGAAGATCAGAAAATTTAGTAAATAAAAATTCTGGGATTCAAGGCATATTTATAGACCATTTTACACTAATTCTGAAAAGGTTTGTAACCTTTCATAACAGCCATAGATGTTGGAACAGGTGATAATATTGCGAGAAAATTAAAAAATGGATTTAAAATAATCCGAGAAAGAAAAATAAACCGGACAGGACCGGGTCATGGGTTATTCCAGATTGAATTTTTATTAATTATTAAATTAATTATTTAAATAATTTGAAAGTGATTTTGTCCAAAAAGATTAACCAATCAATCGATCTTTGACCAAATCCAAATCCAAATCTGAAGTCTAAACCGAGCCGAGCAAGCGAGCGAGCGAGCGACGACGACGACGACGACGCAAGGCTTGTCTTCTTCTCAACTCTTTAAGAGCCAGAAGACGAGCAATTGAATATATACCCATCAAAAGTCTTTTCTTCCTCCAATATGGAACAATGTCTCTTTGCTAAGGAGGGAAACTTAAATATTTTATTTTCACTCCATTTCCCATTCACCCTCTTTAAGCTACACCAAGCTTAAAATTAAGCTCTACACAGCTTAAAACCCAACAATGTGTCCTGTTATGTTTTGATGATATAACAAACTTAAATGTTAATAACCAGATAGGGAACCTGTTCTAAACCCTCGAAGTGCTCAATATAACCAAGTCTCATATCTGGGACATGTTCCAACATTCAGAGTCAAAGAAACAACAGAGGGAACAAATAGACATCAGTTCCCTTGCTGACTGTACCAGTCAACTTCCCAGAGTTGAAAAGTGATTGCAATTGTTTCTCTGCACATATGCAACAATAAAAATAGTGCATTAGTCACTTTATGGGGAATGCCCTTGTACCAAATATGCTTGCATCAATCAACTGATGTCACTTGTGTCATATTAACATGAAGCAAAGGAAAATCAACACACTTGCACATTCCATAATTGATCAAGATTTCTCTCAATTGTGTTTCCAACTTGCAAGTAACATTTCAAGGCTTCAAGAACAGAGAACATCATAACGAAGGATCAGTTTCCTGCATTGAGTCATTATATGTCCTTAGTTATGTTGTACCTTTGTTAAAGAGATTACTTGTAATTCCTACATAGCTTAGCTAGAAGCATTGTGTAGGAAACCCTTTTTAAGATCATAAATCGTGTGTTTGTGTCTTGACTAGAGTTAGTCGAGTTGTGAGCTTTGTACTAGTGTCATTACAAAGAGGCTTGTAATAGAGTTATTACAAGTGTGTGAGGTATTAAGGTGTTACTTCCTAGGTTACAATAGGTTGTAATCTGAACTTGTTCGGTTAGTGAAGTTGAAATCCTACGAGTGTAGGTCATGGTTTTTAATCCCATGAGATGGGAATTTTCTACGTAAAACTCTGTTATATCATTTACTTATTTCCTTTTGTGTTTTATGTGGGAACTGATAGAGAACCTGGTTCTCTATATAGCTTGATGGACCGTAAGTTTCTATCAATTGGTATCAGAGTGGTTTATTTCTATCAGGCTAACACCTAGAAAGGATCCTCATGGTTGCTCCACCAATCTTTGAAGAAGTTCAATCCACCTACAGACCACCAAGATTCAATATCCAATACTACGGATGGTGGAAGACAAGGATGTATGATTTTATCACGGCTGAAGATTCAGAGCTCTAGGATGTTATCTGGGATGGTCCTTTCGTTCCTATGAAGACCATTGGTGAACCAGCAGTGGCAGTTCCTAAGACAAGGAAGGAATACAATGATATCGCGAGGCGATAGAAAAGAACTTTCGAGCAAAAAAATCCTCATCTATGGAGTTGGACGAGACGAATACAACAGGATTTCTGCATGTCAATCTGCCAATGAAATTTGGTAAGCTCTCCAAACAGCACACGAATGGACAACTCAAGTCAAGCATTCGGAGATTGATATGCTAACCACTAGTATGCACTCTTTAGGATGAAGGATGATGAATCCATTCAGGACATGCCCACTCGCTTCACCCTTATCATCAATAAGCTCCATTCTCTGGGATAAATCATCCCAAGAAACAAGTTTGTCAAAAAAATACTCAGTGTATTATCTGGTTCAGGAAATCAAAGTAAATGCTATCACAGAGGCAAAGGATCTACAAAAGCTGAACATTGATGAACTCATTGGTAATTTGAAAACTTATGAAATGAAGAATAAAAAGGATCATGAGAGAAGAGAGCCAAAAAAGAGAGAAGAATCGGGTCCTCAAGACAGACAACAATGAATCAAGTGGTGAGGATGCTGATATGGATTACATGACAAAGGGATTTCAGAAGATGGTTCGCAGAAATGGAGGCTTTCCAAAGAAGGGCAGCTCCAACAAACCAAGAGGATATGCCTTATGTCATAAGTGCGGGAAGCAAGGAAATTTCATCAAGGATTGTCCCCTTATAAAGCAAGACCAATACAAGCACAACACTTATAAAGCAGCCAAGAGCAACTCAGTTCCTGACAAAAGATTCAAGAGAAAAGAAGTCGCTGACAATGTTGTGAAATAAGTTCTTGCTGAATGGGGAGATTCTTCCCGTGAGTGTGGTGAAGATAAGGCACAAGGTGATGCCTCCATGATGGCAGTTGAAAGTGAAGCAGCTGATTATTATTCCATCTTTGCCCTGATGGCAAAATCTGACGATGACGAAGACAATGATTACTATGAGGTAAGCTTTCTAGATATTCAAAGAAATCTGAAGTCTTATTCTCAGAAAAAACTTATATCTTTGGAAAATATTTTAATTGATGCTTATCACAGTCTTATAAATAATAAAAATGCTATAACTATAGAGCTAGGAGAGGTAGAAAATGAGAGTGATGATTTAGTAATCGTAGTGGATGACCTAAAAGAAATCATCAAGTATTAAATGAAAGAAAAGAGTGTTCTGATTAAAAAGGTTGAAGACGTCGAAAATGAGAGAGATGACTTTTTGATAGTCTTCATGGACCTAAAAGAAACAATAGAGGAATTAAAAAAGGGAAACAATTCTAGAACTATCCAAAAGGAAAAGAAAGTTGCAAGTGAGGCACACATTAAGCTTGAAAATGAACTCAAAACTGTGAAATCTAATCTGCGTGTTGAATGAAAGAAACAGATAGCTTCAAGAAGATTTAGGCACAGTTAAACGTGACCTAGAAAAATCTCTAAAGTGGACCTGGTCCTCTTATACAATTGTTTCATGTATACAAGCAATAGTGGGAACATGCATGGAGTCGGGTTCCAAAAGGAAAAGTCTCCCTAAAATTCATATAGCAAGTATGTTATTGTCCCTGATAACTGGCTTTGCACTTTTTGTCCCTGATAACTGGCTTCCCTCCGTTAAAAAACGTCTGCCTGGACAAAGAAGTTTAATTCGTCATTTTCCTCACTACAAGGGACCCAAACTTGTTTGGGTTCCTAAGTCTAATATTTGATTCTCTTGTGCATGGATCAGTGAAAGGAAGCAGCCAAAAATGGTACATGGATAGTGGTCTTTCTAAGCACATGACTAGAAGCATCGATGATTTCCTTTCACTCATAGCTCTGCAATGAGGTAGTGTGTCCTTTGACAATGGCAAAAAGGAATACATTCTAGGAGTAGGAAGAATTGGGAAGTCGCTCACTCACTCAATTGAAAATGTGTATTATGTGAACGGGTTGAAATATAGCCTACTGAGTGTTTCCCAAATCAGCGACAAAGAAAACAAAGTGGAATTTGTGTCAAAAGTGAGCACAACCCCAAATCTTGTGACTGGTGAAGTGGTCTTGATGGCAAGAAGATACAAAAATATTTATGTTGCTGATTTTGAGTCCTTGCAAAATGGGGATCTCACATGTCTGAGTGTTGTTGATGATGATGTTGAACTATGGCACAGAAGATTGGGTCATACAAGTTTTACTTTGCTGAACAAATTGGTCAAGAAGGACCTGGTTCGTGGCTTGCCTAAGTCAAGCTTCAAAGATCACAAGGTGTGTGATGCATGTGTAAAAGGAAATCAAGTCAGATCTTCTTTCGATCCCAAAAAGGAAGTCAGCACATCAAGGCCACTTGATCTCCTCCACATGGATCTGTGTGGACCTATGAGGGTGCCAAGTATAGGAGGAAAGAAATACATTTTTGTTATAGCGGATGACTATTCTAGATTTACCTGGACCTTGTTCCTCAGAACCAAGAATGAAACGTTTCCAGTGTTTGTTTCCTTCACGAAGAATATCCAAGTGAAGCTGAGCCACAATGTTGTGTGTATAAGATAATCACGGCACAGAGTTCGATAATGCAAAATTCGATGAAATATGTGCTGAAAATAGCATAAGTCATAATTTTTTAGCTCCAAGAACACCTCAACAAAATGGTGTTGTAGAGAGAAAAAATAGGACACTTGAAGACATGACAAGGACAATGTTGATTGACAGCGGCATTGCAAAACGTTTCTGGGCAGAAGTTCTTAACACTGCATGCTATTTGGTGAACAGGTGCATGATCAGGTCCCTCCTGAAAAAGACTCCATATGAACTGCTAAACGGGAGGAATCTCAAGCTAACACATTTAAGGACATTTGGCTACAAATGTTATGTCCTCAACAATGGTAAGAAAGCACTTGAAAAATTTGATGCCAAAAGCGACGAAGGAATCTTTTTGGGCTATTCGTCATAAAGTAAAGCATACAAAGTATACAACAAAATAACTCAATATGTTGGGGAAAGCATACATGTGATCTTTGATGAATCACACCACCTATGTAGGAAAGATTCACATGATAAGATTGATCAAGACAGAAAGCAGTCAACAGCTTCTGGTGAAGTCATTGATATGGCAAATAGAAAAGCTGACATGATGAGCCACGTCAAGGAATCAAATGATGATGATGCAGTTGTGTCTCCAGCTGATGTAGAGGAACCTAGTTCCTCGATCACAACAACTGAAGCTGAGAACAAAGTCGTTGATGCTATGCAAGGAACCCCAGATGCTGAGCTGAGAAGCGGGACTCATGTCAACAATGGGTCACATTCAGAAGAACCTGGACCCTCTCACAATGAGATTCAAGTGTCTAACTGGAAGCACAAAAGTTCACACTCTCTCCAGAACGTGATCACTCCTCTTGACTAAAGGATTCAAACTAGATCAAAGTCAAGAAACTCACTTGCCTCCTCAACATTTCTCTCTCAAATTGAGCCCAAAATTATCAAAGAAGCATTGAAAGATGCCGACGGAATTACTGTCATGCAAGATGAACTCCATCAATTTGAGAGGAGCAACGTGTGACACCTGGTTCCTCAACCTGCTGATAAAACTGTTATAGGAACTAGGTAAGGGAAGTAGGCTTAGGTCTTGTGCACATCTTTTGAGGGTTTCCTAGCTTACTTCTTAGAGTAAGGTGAGATACTTTATCAATGCATTTCTTTCGAGATGCGAATCATAACCGTAGACGGATATGCCCCTTGGATTCGACTTTCCTTCCTTATTCTTACTACTGTCTTGCTCGGACTGACTGCACTGAACAAGCAACGGACGAGCGCTGGCGCGAAAGCAACAGCGGAACTAAGCGCATCCCGACCCCAAAACCGCACAACTTCCCATAAACACTCCCAAGACATCAGAGAATAAATAACCAATATTCGAAACTACATAGATACGGTTATTCATAAATAAACTTGATGAGTTTGGAAACACAACAAGGAACAAGGCAAGACTACTAGTTCAAGGCTACAATCAAGAAGAAGGGATCGACTATGATGAAACTTTTGCTCCAGTTGCTCGAATGGAAGCCATCAGAATCCTCATTGCCTTTTCATCTCATATGGAATTTAAATTGTTTCAAATGGATGTCAAAAGTGCATTTCTGAATGATTTCTAAAAGAAGAAGTCTTCGTCAAGCAACCACCTAGCTTCGAATGTCATGAGCATCCTGAGCATGTTTTTAAACTTGACAAAGCTCTATATGGGCTAAAGCAGGCTCCCTGTGTGGTATGAAAGGTTGTCCAAATTTCTCCTAGAAAATGGCTTTACAAGAGGAAAAAATCGACAATACCCTATTTTTGAAGAAATAGGGGTGGAACCTGCTCATTGTGCAAGTTTATATTGATGGCATCATCTTTGGTGCAACAAATGGCTCTTTGTGTGAGGAGTTTGCAAAGCTCATGGGAAGTGAATTTGAAATGAGCATTATGGGGGAATTAAATTTCTTCTTGGAGCAACAAGTTAAGCAAACTCCTAAGGGCATAATGATAAGTCAACATAAGTACATCAAGGAACTTCTAAAAAGATTTGATATGGAAAGCTAAAAAATCATTGATACTCCTATTGCCACTGCCACTCGTTTGGACTTGGATGAACTCGGTTCTCCTTTGAACGAGACCATGTATAGAGGTATCATTGGGTCACTCTTGTATCTCACGACAAGCAGACCAAATATTTTATGCAGTGTGGGATGATGCGCCATGTTTCAATCTAATCTAATGGAATCTCATCTGAAGGCTGCTAAGAGAATACTGAGGTTTCTCAAAGGAACACATGATTTGGTCCTCTACTATCCATCAGGAGACAACTTCGACTTGATCGGGTATGGTGATGCTGATTATGCTGGTTATCTGGTGGATAGAAAAAAATACTTTGGGCATGACACACTTTATGGGATCGTGTCTAATTTCATGGGGTACGAGGAAACAAAACTCAGTGGCTCTTTCAACTGGAGAAGATGAGTATGTGGCATCTTCCTCTTGCTGTTCTCAACTATTGTGGATCAAGCAGTAGTTAGAGGACTTTGGCATATTTTCTGATTGTATGCCATTACTATGTGACAACACTAGTGCCTTCAACACGACTAAGAACCCAGTTCAGCACAAGAGAACAAAGCACATTGATGTGCGCCATCATTTTCTCAGAGATAATATTGAAAAAGGGCTTATCTGCATGAAGTTTTGTAGAAAAGAAGATCAAATTGCAGATATCTTCACCAAAGCACTGAGCATAGAGCACTTTGAAAGAAATCGATTAGCACTGGGGTTGATGAAATCAAGCTGAGCACCTGGTCCCTCAATGATTGGCTATGAAAGAAATAAACATGTAAAACATCTAAAAAGTATTTCCTGGCAAGCTCTAACTCATTTCTATACCGTTACAGGTATACACACATGGAAATTACAGAGCACACAAGAAGCCAGTGGTATTGAATATTTGTAAAAGGATACGACTCACATTTTCAAAAGTAGTTAGGGAACCTAGTTCCCATGACACAGGTTAGTAGTTCCTTTGTACTCTCATGCATAACTTTTTAACGGTTGAGAAAGTATCATGTCATTAAACTGTCAGTTTCTCCTTTTTCCCTTTTTGGAACCCAAGAGTCGTACCCGTTAGTAAACGGCCCGTCTACCCAGAAACATTAATACCCATTCCAACCGGTCCCTCACTCTCCTTAAATAAACCCAAAAGTTGTCTTTATCATCGTTGTTCACATCAAAAAAGCCAACAACCCCCTTTTTAACTCTCAAAACCAAATGCTCTTTCTTCTTACTGCAAAAACCCCACCATGTCTAAAAAATTAGAAGCCTCAAATCTTCCAAATGTCGTCCTCACAATGTCTCTATCTCAGGAAGCACAAGCTATAGAGTCTAAGTCTCCCATGTGATCCAATCCAAACCCCACACAAGATTCTCAACCACTCTCTGTCTCTTATCCAACCCAATCAAGTTTTGGTTCTCATCAAAGTCGCGAAACTTCGAACCCACGAGGTTTGTGGCAGCGACCTCTCCCTCTGCCTCGCCAAAAAAAGTGGCTGAGGAAGAAACAATATAGGGAGAAGAAAATCAGGAAGTTTCCAACTGCCAGTAGAAGAAAGCACTGAGGCACAACAAAGTGCAGTTTGTGGTGGTGAAGAATCAGCGTCGATTACCCCAAGTCTTGACTTGAATGTTGCCAACCCTACAGGTAATACTCTTCATATGACTTATGAATCTAATTTAGGGTTAAACGAACAAGAGGCCATAGAGAATATGTTGTTAATAAATGCTGAGGGGAGTTTAGTTGGTGGTTATGAAGGTGCTTCTAACACCATTGGATCTCAGAGAGAAGGTGATAGTCTCAAGTAGAAGGTGAAAGTACTAATGGGAAACCACATGAGGGACCTGATACCTCAGCCCAAGAGGAGCCCTCTGCTCCTACTTGGGATGAAAGTAGTACTTGGGACCTGATCCTACCAGTGTACCAATTGTTGTTCGAGATGGTGAACACGGTCTTGCTCCCTCGTGCAGAAAGGTGTTCCATTACGTCATGAGCAAACCTGATCTTCATGGAAGCACTAGATGCCTACTCCACTATCAATCTTCCAGGTATCATGATTGATCACATGAAGAAAGTGGTAGATTTTAAGGATTTCAATCATGGGCTGCCCTACAGGTTTTTACTCACTAAGGTATTTGAGTTATTCAAAGTTCCTTTGGGAAAGGTTACAGTGGGTACTCACAAGCAGACCTTCTCTAAGACCACCTTAGAAGAGTGTGAGTGCATCGATAAGAAAATGGGGTTGGCAAAAATTCCACTATCTCTCAACTGATTGAAGCCCAGAATGTTGCAAATGAAGAGATAAGGAAGTTGAAGGCACGAAATATTATTCTTGAGGGACATCTGAGTCAGGCCTAGGAGGCACCTGATTACAGTAGCACACACAACGCAGAGGTTGCCCGTCTGGCCAAGGAGAATGTTGATCTCAGAAAACAGGTCGAGGACCTGAAGGAGAGGTTACTAAATGAGCAAGGGTCCGCAAATACTCGGATAAATATCCTCCTTAGAATTATTTCCTCTTAATTTCTTCCTCCCCCATCTAGTGCTCCTTAAAATTGTTCCCTTCCCAGTGTCCAGTTCAAGTTGTATGCCCTCTGTTTTGTGTCTTTTTGTTTTGATGGGTTTGGTGGCTGGTACTTTTTCAGTTATTTTATTTTGTGTATGCTTATGTAAACTACTAATTCTGCTCCCTGCATATTTCCAAGTTAATTAATATCTCGTCCTTTTACTATGCATGCCTCGCTCTTATGCTATGTTCTTAGTCATGTTTGTGTGCACACATGTGGCATGCGTTAAGCTTGCTTGACTTTTTTTTGCTTATTACTTGTTACTAATCTTTGTATTATGCCAAAAGTGGGAAAAGTAATTGAGGGGGAACAGAAGGGTAAACATATTCAGGGGGAATACGAAATTTTTATGGTACTCTGGTTATCAGAGGGAATTTCAATTACAAGTTTGTCATCATCAAAAAGAGGAAAATTGATAGATTATGTGTCCTGTTATGTTTTGATGATCTGACAAACTTAAATATTAAAAACCAGATAGGGAACCTGTTCTACACCCTCAAAGTGCTCAATATAACCAAGTCTCAAGTTTGGGACATGTTCCAACATTCAGAGTCAAAGAAACAACAGAGGGAACAGATAAACATATGTCCCTTGCTGACTGTACGAGTCAACTTTCCACACCTGTAAAGTGACTGCAACTGTTTCTCTACACACACGCAATAGTGCAAATAGTGCAGTAGTCACTTTATGGGAAATGCATTTGTACCAAATATGTTTGCATCACTCAAGTGATTTCACTTGTGTCATATTAACATGTAGCAAAAGAAAATTAACACACTTGCACATTCCATAATTGATCAAGATTTCTCTCAAGTGTGTTGCTAACTTGCAAGTGACATTTCAAGGCTTCAAGAACAAAGAATATCATAACGAAGGACCAGTTTCCTGCATTGAGTCACTATATATCCTTAGTTATATTGTACCTTTGTTAAAGAGATTTACTTGTAATTCCTACTTTGCTTAGCTAGAAGCATTGTGTAGGAAACCCTTTGTAAAATCATAACCCGTATTGTTTGTGTATTGACTAGAGTTAGTCGAGTTGTGAGCTTTGTAATAGTGTCATTACAAAGAGGCTTGTAATAGAGTTATTACAAGTGAGTGGGGGATATGGTGTTAATTCCTAGGTTACAAAAGGCTGTAATTTGAACTTGCGCGGTTAGTGAAGTTGAAATCCTACGACTGTATGTCATGGTTTTTAATCCCTTGAGCTGGGAGTTTTCCACGTAAAACTCTGGTGTGTCATTTACTTTTTTCCTTGTGTGTGTTTTATAGGAATTGATAGAGAACCTGATGCTCTGTATAGCATGGTGGACCGTAAGTTTCTATCAGATATTAATTCTTTTCTTAGAAAGATAATGTGTGGAGAATTAATTTTTTTTTACACAATGCAAGAGAGTAAGTGCCAAGCAATCAAGGGCGAAAGTAGAAGTCTAAATACGGACGTGGCCAACCTTAATAGATTTTGTTCAAATAATATATTTGGTTAAAAAAATTCTTTAAATATATATACATATTAAATTTTAAGAAATATAATTTTAGAAATTAAAGTTATTTTCTAAAATTTAGAACTCATAAATTTAAAATTTTGGTTTCATTGCCCAAAGAAAAGAAGAGGACGGTTCCTTTTTTATTAACGCCTCCACCCCTAGGGATGTACATGGACCGGGTTGATTCGGTTTTTATCAAAATCAAACCAAACCAACTGTATCGGTTTGGGTTGGTTCGATTTTGTCGGATTTTTTGGGTTTTTCAAGTTTTATTTTTTGTTACATGAATATATATTATTTCAATCTCACTTTGTCAAAATTTCTGATAAGTAAATATATGTTTAGTAAAAATTGACAAACGTATGATCTATTAACATATTATTATGGATGAATTTTCTTAGTTACATATGACAGTTATTTTTTAGTCGTCTGACAATAATTTTTCATTGGTGTGCACTTTCAAGGATAACTGAATTTAATAATTAAACATAAAAATCAATATAATGCCTATATAATGATATGCTATAATTAATTTTAAATCATCGAATACCACTTCAAATTTGAAAAAGATATAAGAATTTGATAGATCTTGACATATGGATATGGAAGAAAAAAGGGATTGACGTATTTCACTAACACTTAAATAAGAAAGTGATAATACAACTCATATTTAAAGTTAATAAAAATAGAGCACTTCATATTTAACTAAATATTACATCTCATAAGTGAATCACAAATATTTCTAGATATTTTTTAAAGAAAATTCTATGACAAGTCTTAAAAGTATATATAAAAATTATATATTTATATGTCAGTTTGGTTCGGATTCTTTTACTCAATATTAAATCAAGTCAAACCAAATCTAATCAGATTTTTTAATCAGTTTGATTTGACTTTTCAATTTGGCGCGATTTTGCGGTTTGGCTTGCACGTCCCTACCCACCCCTAAGATAGTTCCTTTCCAGTACAATTGGTTGTTTAAGCCTTCAAAGGACAACATAGAGCAAGCGACAACAATTACAATTTACAGCTGCTACTTTTTTTCAACGGGAAAGGGTTAGATATGTCCTTGTACTATGGAAAATTAGTTATTTTTATCCCTCGTTGTATTATCCTTCATTATCTGCCCCTGCCGTAATCCATTTTAATATTTTTGCCCTCACATCTAACAGACCCTTTTGGTTGGACACGTGGCACGATCTTAAATACCCAAACCATCTACCCTTTTACACTATTCGTTCAGCACGACCTGATATCCAAACCCACCCCAAAAAGACCCGAAACGATTTTAACCCATGCATATGGCAGCTGTTTCAGCCGCAGATCTGTAGCTGGATTCAAAACAAGCAATCAAAAAATTCTTTTGAACTTGGGGTATCTTAGTTTTTTGTTGATATTTGCTCGGGTTGGTGCTTCTATTCTAATTAGTATTGCTAATCAAGCTTCAATTGTTAGTGCACGGCTGAAACTTTGATTGAAAAAGATAAATTTAATTGCTAAAAGTCTGAGAACTTGGTTCACAAAAAGAAACACCATTGTTGAACCTTGAAGGTCTTGGGATTGAACCATATTAAGTGGTTATTTACTACTGTTGGACTTTAAAGCATTGGGTTTTAAAGACAAGGAGTGTGAATTGGAAAATTGTGAGAAATAAAATGGAGGAAAATGAAAATTTGAATCAAGTGAGCTTTGCCATGAACTTTGTATCACATTGGTGAAAGACAACTACACTTGTGTGTATTAATATAAAATCACTTCTTAGAGCTCTTAAAAGGAGTTGAAGAGAATGAACTCTCGTGCCGTCGTCGCTCGGCTCGGCTTCGGCTTTGGCAAATGATCTATCGATAAGATTATTTTTGGACAAAATTTATTTAATTAATTAGTTAAGAATTAATTAAATGTCAGTCAGTTCATCAACGGAATTGACTGAAACGTATAATCCAAACGCTGTCTTTCCCTTTTGAACAGACACCTCTTCACATTACACTGCCTATAAATTCCGAGGCATGACTTCCTTTTCACTCACTGAAAAAAAAATCCAGAATTTCCTTCTGAAAATATACTGCATTTTATTCGCAATCTCTCTCTCAAAATCGTAAATGTGATTTTGCTCCGTTCTTTGAGTTCGTTGGTATCCTACAACTAGTATTGCCACTGTTGCAGGAAGGTTTATTCCGTTTCATCCTGAGAGGATTTAATCCATTACCTTGGCAACTTTTGAGGGGGTTAAAATTCCTTAAGGACGCACAAGGAAATTGTGGACTCGAAATATTATATATCATCTACTGATTTTCTGTTTCTTCTAACAGTTTGTTTTAACACAGTATCGGCAACAACGACAACTTTGACTAGATTTGGTCAACATTTGTGAGCTGAAAATGCATCAATTGTTCATCTTCAGAACTTCACATAAGTTTGAAAGTTGCTGCAACTTTACGATTGTTTCTAGCTGTAATTTTAATTTTTCTTGTATTCAATGGTTCGTTTCATGTGAAGACGTGATGGACGCCACCAATTTTTTTTGCCGGAGGGTCACCGCCGGATCGGCGACGGAGGACATACCAGCTGCACCAGATCAAAATTTCCGTTTGCACCAGATCAAATTTTCGTTAGAAGCAGAAACATATTTTCGTTTGCACCAGATTTTACACTGACGAGCTGAAATTGGAAAATTTGCTTCAATTTCTATACTGGTGATTAGGATATTTTATGATATTTTGGCTCCCATATCACTGAGTTGGAGTGCTTTTAGTGGGTTAAGGATTGGGTCCGGAACCCAAGTAGGTTATATCTGGACAAATAGAACTAAAATAAGTTTAAAAAAAACATAGAACGGATCTATAACGTCATATACTATGACGTTATATACTTTTTTTCTGACAAGCAGGTATAACGACACTATATATGGCGTTATACATTAAAAGTAGTAGGGCTGCTTGGCCCACTGGTTGAAAGGTAGATGTGATGTGGGTTTTGTCTTTGAGGTACAAGGTTCAAACCCCTACACCAACATTTGTCATATTTTCGTATTTCCTTTTCATTTTTTGTTTCTTTTCATTATTTGGTTTAAGTGTTTAGATATAAATACTTTAATAGAAAAACTATTTATTATTTCTTTAAAAAATAACCAATACTTTTAATAGTTGTTATTTTGTGTTATACGTAAAACAAAATTATTATTTTTCTTTTATTTTCAAATTAGAATTATAAGTTTTATTTTTAAATGAAAGAAAACAATTAATGGCAACTCATCAATACATTTAGCTTCTAATATTTCTTTCTTATTGCTTCAAGTTCTTATTTTAATTACCAATTTAACTTTAATTATACTATATTATAGAACGATTTTGCTCTATTTTCAGTAATTAAAAATTAGTACAAGATTCAAAAACTAAACTATTTAAAAAGAATCTGATTATGTAGTAATAATCAGTACAAGATTTAGAAATTAAAATATCTCAAAAGTATTTGCTATTTTATCTGTAGTAGAAAATATCGAATAATATAACGAGGGATACGTATAACTAATATTTGATAATAAAAGGACACATATAACCCTTTTCCGTTTTTTCAAAGCCACCACTTAGAAGTCGTAAGTTGTAAGCCTAAAAAGTCAATTAACCATATTATAATTGTAGACAAAAAAATAATAGTGTGGGATATTCTAAATCACTTTGAAATATTTCTCTTATTTATAAAGGCAACTGCACATTAAAACAACTTCGGCTCCAAGCGTTGGTGGTTTGCTTGGTCAATCTTGGGTAGCCTAATTTGACTTGCTCCAATATAAAAAATATAAACAGAATATTATTTAATTGCTGAGACTCGGCATGTGCGCAGCTAGCTGCCTTGCCTCAAATTTTGTTTGTTTTTTCAAAAATAATTTTCCTTTTCCATGTTTTATAATTATTTTTTTTTAATATTGTGGCTCGTTCTTTTATCTTTCATCACAAAGCCATCCTAATTGATCAAAAGGATGCAAACTTTGAAAATTAAATTTGCCTTCCTAGTGTCAAAAACTGAGCAACTTTGTCATTTTTTTTTTAGATTTTGATTTAATATTACGGTAAGAAGACGTATTGATTTTTTCTTCAAGAATTTGGACACGTAATGCTTATTAATTTCACGTTGAAACTCTAAATTTGCTAATAACAGGAGCATCAATTCCAAAAAAAAAGTAAAGGAGGACAAAATTGAGTAATTTAGAATACTACAAGCACAAAAGAAAAGAAAAAAAAAACAGCAATAAACGATTTGACTTATTAATATCAAAATTAATCCATAATCAGAATCTTATTGCTTATTAGGATCTCCATTTTCCTTTACCACCTTATTTTCTCAGTGATATTTTAACATCATTAGATGAGAGATCATCCAGAAAAACAAATTAAGCCATGAAAGAGATGTAGAAATGACTGTTTTCTTCATTATTCGATTGCAAACTCGTATGACACATGAAATAAAATCTGATGACTTTAATATGCCACAAGCCTAGCTATACGTACAAGAGATGATAAGCCTCCTAAACAAACAGAAACAGAAACAGAAACAGAAGAAGAAAGGATTTGGATCAGATCATTTGATCTTGATTTTGCTTCTGTTTTGGGATAGGAGCCAAAGCAAGTGAAGAAGAAGAAGAAGAAATGGCTTTGAGCGTCTTGTTAACAGTTTTGGGCTGTGGTTTTGAATCATCTAAAAATTCATCAGTATTTCTAGTCTTGATTAACAGATTCTGCTGTGATATGTTGTCTCCACTCACACTTTTCTGAGCTGGGAAAAAGAAATCTGTTGGGAAGAATTTGTATTGAAGACCAGCCATCAAAGTGTTAACAATTTATGTTAAGTCTTTTGTTTTGAGTTGTGGCCAAATTACATAGGCTATTTCACTTATTTATACACACTTAAGAGACCCACTAGGGTTTTGAAAAGCCATTACCTTTAAGTTAGGTTTTTCTTTTTAATTAATTTTCGTTTTTTTTTTTTTTTTAACTGTCTTCGGTGGATTTCTTGTAGGAAAAAAAAGGAAAATTTCTATTTTGCTTGTTGAAATGAATACTCCAATTTATGAGTTTAATTGGACCTACTAGTGACTCATTGCGCAAGCAATATAAGTCAAACGGTCAAACTAAGCAGCTATTCCTCACTTCTTTCATAATAGTCGTTTTGATAAATTGAATTTGCTTGAAAATATTTGATGTTTTAAAATTAATAATAAATCATCTTTTTTTTTTCTCTAATCTTATTTTACTATTCGAATTAATATAGTTTTAATTAAATTAGATATGTAAGAAAATAAATTATAGTTGTTATTTAGATAAATACTCTTATGATTAAAATTATTAAACTTAGTTAATAATGGTTTATGTGGAAATTGTTTGTCGGATTGTTTAAGCGGATTCATTTTGGAAATTTTTTACATAAGAACAATTGGGTTTCATACTTTTTAATTTTATAGCTCATATTTTAATTTACAACAAACTAGCCCAAAAATAATAGATTAAGATTCAACATCCAAACTCCAATAGGTTCTCAAAATTACTATTTTAATAAAAGATTTCTCAAGCTTTTAAGTTAATTTTTGAATCAGTAACTGTGACTCAAATATTAATTCAACAAACCAAATCCATTTGGGTGGTGAAAATAGATTTTTAACAAGCTTAAATATGTGGGTTTAAATTTCGAATTTGATTTTGTGAGAAATTTGGAGTGAGTATTATTTAGACTTGTTAGAAATAGTATAAGGAGGTTGTATATAAAATTTGAAGTCATTTAATGGAGATTTGGACTGGTTTTGAACAAGAATTGCAACTGAAAATTGTGGAAGAAGTTCGTCTACAGACGCTTGTATAAAGGTGTATAAAAGTATATAATAGTGTATAAGATGTGATTATACAAGATTATATATAATTATACAAAAAACTGACTTTGTCTTCTTCCCTACATCTTTTCTGAAATTTAACTCAAATCTACTCCAAATCACTTCAAATTTAAATTTTGAACTCCTTTTGATATTTTCAACCAACTGGAGCAACACTCAATCCAAACAACTAACAAACTCAAAATATCTTATTTTTGAAAGCAAAGCTTTGAATGACCTTCAATGGTGGACTTCTTGTTTAACCAAAGAATTAGATCCTTTGACTAAAGCTTATTTTTAAGATGGATACGGGTTGCTGATAATCAAGGAAATGGAGAAAAGTGAATAATAGACAATATTGCAGAAATATAGAAAATCTAAGTCAGTTATATTCGAGAATCAGATGTCTTTAAAAGATGTATTGCCCTCCCTTATATAGGAGATTCTTATAACGTACAACTCTTGCTATGGTTGCTCATTAATGACTAATTATGACATTAATGAGGCGTTACAAAGGATAACGGTAATTGGGGTACGGTTACATAACGTCCGAGTAATCAATGGTGGGTCTTTGAATCTGCCCGTAGCTTTGTCTAGATTCATTCTGGTCGTTCCTCTCTCCTGTTTTGATCAAATTGAGTTTCCCGTGGATGATAAGATCGAGGGTCTACTGAACCGTGCCTCTTTGTATCGTACCTCTTCAAAGAATCACATCCAGCTGTTGCATTTTCCTGTGTCCACGTGACTGGCTGAGTTGTCAAAAGCTAGCTTACGTGTGAAACTCTTTTTTACAAATACAGATAGTCCTCCCACTTACCATATATTTAACGATTAATATTTGGTAAGTGAATATTCATTTATGGCGCGAATATTTTTCCGCCTCTTTTTCTCGAATCATTGTATCCTTCTCCGCACCATAGACGTCGTTTGTCACTTCCATTTAATGCTCGTACCACGTATCCTTTTCGGATTGGTTCTGCATTTACTCGACACCTTTTAGGTCTTTTTGCGGCTGTTCTAGTCCCGAAATGACATCTTCAATTATGACTTTTCATCATTATTTTTCTTTTTTTTTTCCTATGTTTGACGGTTGTCCTCAAGTATAAATACCTTTCTTCTTTTATTTGCTTCCATGAAACACTTTTCTAACTTTGCCTTTTGTAAAGAACTTTCTTCTTACCTTTGCAAACATGTCTTCTTCAAACCAACCTCAAGGAGTAATAGATATTGAAAGTTTAACGCCATCTTCTGCTCCGACTAGGAGTCGGAGGGGTGGTAGACTTAGAAGTCTAGGATCCACTCCTTCGAGGGGCTCCTCTTCTCCTCAGATAGTTCCTTCTTCTTCCACTAGATCTCTAGTTTCTCCAAGGTTTAGGGTTTCTCGGTCTCTGTCTAGAGGTAGAGGCGAACGCCTTCGTGAACCTGGAGTCGATGAAATTATCCCTGCTGAGTTTGTTTTTGCTAGGGATAGTCAAGTTCTTGTACACCAATCTTCTTCTCTTGAAAGTGTCGAAAGATATTCAACCCTTATAACTGAGGGTCAGATTTTCCTTGTTCATAGGGAGTGCTTTTGGAGGTCTGACTTTCCTGTCTATATTCCGAATAGTAATCAAAGAATTACATCTTACAAGACGAGATATTCTTTTGCTTATACGTATCCTTTCACTCGAGGGTTTAGACCCCCTATTGACCCAGTTATAATTGAGTTTTGTCGTTCTTTCAATATCTGCTTAGGACAAGTTGGTCCGCTTGTGTGGCGAGTTGTCGCATATCTTAGGAGTTTGGCTTCTTTAGCCTCGGTTCCTTTTACTTTCAATCATCTTATTCATCTCTACTCTCCTACTTTATTTCGTGAAGGGGTTTTCACTTTGACTGCTAGAAGCAAAAGAGTGTTGGTAACCCCTAGAGATGATAAGGATAGGGGTTGGACCTCTGGTATGTTGCTGTACCCACTGTTGATTTAGTGGGTGAAGAAAATCTTCCCTTCCCCGAGAAGTGAAATCGCGCACGTGAGTATGCTTTAGCTCACATTTATTTACTTTTTCTCGTTTTGACTTGAGATGTTTTATTAACACCGTATCTATTTTTTCTTCTCTCAGCAATCATGAATATTGTTGAGAATGTCTCCGGTATTCATAATTGGGTAGAAAAATTGTTGTCTGTTGCTCCTTCAGAAGAGAGATCTTGGAAGTACCTCGTTGGGAGGTATGGTTGGCATGTAAAGACCCACGGTAAGTGAAGCTCTTTTTTATTGCTTCTTTCCTTACTTGAGTCTCTTCTTTCTTTGTCGTTTAACTTTTTCCCTTTTAATAGGGTTCTCCGCTCGTGGGGTGTCTGCTTCATCTATCCCGAAGATGTCTTTGGCTCAGGCCCAAGAAATTATTGCTGGTTCATCTTCCTCAAAGAGGAAGATTGGTGAGTCTCGTTCCGTAGAAGAAGAAGAAGAAGGTGCTTTAGTGCACAGGCCACGGAGAAGGCAGGTGGTTTTAGATGATGAGCTTACAGCCTTAACCTTGCCTTCCGTGTCTGTGATTGAGCCCCCTGTCCTTGATGATGTTTCACATTCCCCTATTCATTAGGGTGTTGATCTCGCTCCTGACGATGTCTCTTTGGCTGCTGTCTTTTCTGCTTCTTTGAGAGAAGTTGTCTCGTCTGTTCCTTTGGCTATTTCAACTTTTGCTGTTGCTTTGCCCGTAACTTCCTCGACTCTTCCACTCTCTGTGCCTGCTGCTTTGCCCGTGGCTTCTCCAGCTCCTCAACCCTCCGTGCATGTTGCTGTTTCATCTCTACCTGCTTCCATGCCTTCCGTTAGGGAAGTAGGGTCTTCCAGCAGAGAGATGCGGCAGGTGGTAATAGAGGTTCCAGCTGAGGGGAATCTTTTCAAGAAAACGGGTGAGCCTGAAGTGATGCTCAAGCCTTTGATAGGTCCCTCTGAGAAAGCAAAGCTAGCCATCCACGGTGCTCTTACATGGGCCAATGAGGTCGTGCATACTTCTTTGAAGGTATGATGCAAGTTATCCTCTTTCACTCTCGTATATGAAATTTACCATATCTGACTGGTTTATTTCTTGTAGATTAACCTTATAGGCATGGAGCTTATGAAGAGGATTTCAAACATGAACCAAGAGACAAAAAGAGTTGCAGGCGCACAGTGTGATAGCCTAAGGATTGACATGGATGCTTTAGAAGAGGAAAAGAGTACCTTGAAACAACAGATGAGACTCATGGCAGCAGAACCGGTAGTAGAGAAGGCTTCTTGCAGTCAGGCTGATAAAGATAAGAGTGTTCTGGAGTCTTCGTTCGCGGAGCAGCTGTCCCGTGCCTCAGAGGAGATTAGAGACTTGAAGAACTTGTTGGGGCAGAAGGAGGAATACTCAGGCGAGCTCGTGCAATCACTCACTCGTACTCAAGAAGACCTTCGTAAGGCTTTAGACAAAGCTCAAACTTTAGAGGAGTCGATTGTACCATTAAGGGCCGCCCATGAAGCTGCGGAAGCGGAGAAGGATGGATTGAGAGCTGAGCTTCAAGTATGGGCGAAGGATTATGAAGATCTGTAAGAGGTGGTTGCTGTCGATGTGAGCTGGGCGTACATGAATTCTCACCTTGACACATTGATGGAAATGAGTCAAGAGGGTTTTGACCTTAGTGCTGAAATAGCTAAAACTAAGGAAGCCATGGAGAAGGCTCAACAAGGTCATAACCTCTCTTCACCTGATGGTGACATTCCAGCCGCTCATGCCTCTTCATCCCCAGTTGCTCCTGTTCCTTTTGCCAGTGAAGTCAACTCCTCTCTTGAAGAAATTTAGTTGGTTCATCCCTCTATTTTTTCTTTGTATCAATTAGTGTTTACCCCCAGTCCCATCGGGGGTAAATTTGGATTTCCTTAAAGTCTCCAAATGACAACTTAGGGGCACCACAATGTATATAAAAATTTTATACGGCTAAGTATAAATTAATACGCCGTTTTAGTATATAAATGTTAGTTCGACTTTTGTTGAGTTTCTGTTTCACTCTTTAAGTCTTCGACTTTTGTTGAGTTTCTGTTTCACTCTTTAAGTATTTTGCATGCTTCATTTTTCGAGGTTTTAGTTTTACCTTCGAGTTTTGCATGTGGAATGCTTTAGACTACTCGTGCCTTTTTTGTAATAGGGACAGTGTCATATTAAATGTATGCTTTTTTGTAATAGGCATAGTTTGTGGAAGAGGGCTTTTGTAATATGCCTTTTTAACTGAATATGTTCGAAGGTTTTTGCTTTTTGCATTAGGCTTTGTATTTGGATGGCTCTTTTG
>ML331199.1:0-137168 GCA_005239505.1 Nicotiana paniculata | reverse complement strand
CTTTCACAATTAATCACTGATAATCAACAAAAATCTATGAAATTAATTTATTTATCGAATTTGGTAAGGGCCTTTGGTAGGTGAAAAATCACATGCTCACAGGTAGTACGACTCATGAGCTTATAAGACTTAGAATATACAAAGTTGGTATGAATAAATATACAATCTATTTGAAAAATACATGAACAGATTAATAATGTCTAACACTACCAAGGACAAGTTGAAGCTTCTATAGAGAATGCACGAACATCTTTTGAGTCAGCTCCCGACTTCTTCAGCAGCTCCGCTCCCAGAGTCTGCACAGAGTGTGCAGAAGTGCAGTATCAGTACAACCGACCCCATGTACTGGTAAGTATCTTGACTAACCCCGTCGAAGTAGTGACAAGATTTTTAGTTAAAAGATACTCATTAATAAACACTATAATGTAAACTAGCAATAGAAGCAAAGGCAGAATAATAGAATAGAGTACCCAATGCGACTGTGACAGGAAATAGAAGAATATCAGAAAGAATCACAATTTAACAGTTTCCAACATCTCAACCGGCCCTTTCCTTAGAACGGAAGCCCATGAACCACAAAAATCACCTCATATACTTTCTTAGGGTGATAAAGTACTCAAGACATCAAGTCTAACAGCACGACAACACCCTTCGTGCATTTATCTCATCCTCACCATATATGTGTAAAATAATACCAACCAAATGATAGAAAATACCGACAATAGAAATGACAAGAAAGGGAATATGCAAGCATTGATAATACACGAGAATGTACAGAATAACATCAGTAACAGACTAAGCAGAGAGCACGGAGATAATGCCCACAATTAGGAAAAAGGGGTTATAATTTCAATTAGCTAGCATGATGAAGGTCTAAGTACAATATAGCAAGCAAGAAGAAAACACATGATCTTCACAAGTTAACACGTAAGGACATGAAGGACTAGCATGGTGGAAGACTTACACTATGGTACAAAAGAATAGATACAACATGAGTATAATTATAAAATCAGAAAATAGGCATGGCATATGCAAGTTAAGCAAGTAAAAGACATGGACAACACAACAACAATTGAGATAGAGGTCAAGTACGGGACAATAACAACATATCACACAAAATGTATAATGGCGACAATGACAAATCAAGGTAAAGGTGGAAATGCATACATGGAAAACAAATATCACATTATAATGCATGTCCCTCATCCTCACCTGCACGTAAACACCCTTCGTGCCATGACCTCACAATATTAAAATCATAACAATATAAATGAAATGGCACGACATCACCCTTCGTGCGATACACTCTTTCCTCACATGGTAATGTATATGAATGGCACGACATCACCCTTCATGCTTTACACTCTTTCCTCACATGATAACGTATATGAAATGGCACGGCATCACCCTTCGTGCTTTACATTCTTCCTCACATGATAATGTATATGAAATGGCACCACCCTTCGTGCTTTACACTCTTCCTCACATGATAATGTATATGAAATGGCACGACATCACCCTTAGTGCTTTACACTCTTCATCACATGATAATGATATAAGCAATGACACGGCATCACCCTTCGTGCTTTACACTCTTCCTCACATGATAATGTATATGAAATGGCACGACATCACCCTTAGTGCTTTACACTCTTCATCACATGATAATGATATAAGCAATGACACGGCATCACCCTTCGTGCTTTACACTCTTCCTCACATGATAATGAATATAAACAATTTCACAGCATCACCCTTCGTGCTTTACACTTTTCCTCACCAAGCATATGAATAACAATAAAATGGCAAGCCAGGAAGTGTAAATAACATCGAGAAGAGTGTTCAAACGAATAATCCAACATATTTCAATCACTGAATTTCTAAGCCAACAATGATTCAATAAGCCCTCAAGGGCTGTACAATTCAAGTACTTCCACAAATTTCACATTTTATCAGTAACACAAGTATAGAATCCAGCACCTCATATATCAACTGTAGCAAGGTAGTAGTGATTACGCATAAAGATGAACAAAACTAGACACATCAATGTATTCTCATAATTCTATCAAATTTGATCAAGTGATATTAGGCTAAGTCTTGATTACTAATATTTTACACTACGTTCTTAATATCGGTAAAACAGGTAAGGCATGAATTAAGGAAATTACAAAATTCTACAAAACACAATTATAGCACAATCTACCCCTGAGCATGGTTAACCCCGACACATACATATATGCTCGTCACCTAATATATGTATCACCCCCGCATGTGGGAAAAAATAGCAATTAGGAGGAAAAATTTCCTCAACAAAGTTAGGCAAAACACTTACCTCGAACAAGTCAATTACAATACCGAGCAAGCCAAACAATGCTCGAAAAATGCCATCACGCACGTAGGACCTCCGAACATCTCAAAACTAGCCAAAAGCAACTCAAATACATCAATTAAATCCCAAGAAAACAATTCCAAATGATAAAGATCGAATCCTAAATCAAACCCCAAATCTGGACAAAAATCACACCTGGGCCCACGCCTCAGAACCCGATAAGCTCACAAAATCCAACAACCCATTCAGTCACGAGTTCAACCATACTAGTTTCACTCAATTCCGACTCCGAATTGATGTTCAAACCTCAAAAATTCATATTGTGAAACTTTAGACAAAAATCTCCAAATTTCACTTTGAAATCATCAATCAAATCCCCAAAAACGAAGATGGATTCATGAATATAACCAAAACCAAGTAGAGAACACTTACCCCAATCCATATGGTGGTAATCCCCTCCAAAATCGCCCAAATCCTAGCTCCCCGACTCAAAATATGATCGAATGAATAAACCCTAGTGTTATATATTTTTCTGCCAGCTATTCTTCCTCGTTTCTCATTCCAAATGATCCTGAAACTCACTTTTTATGCCTCTAATAGATTCCTTGTGGAATTCTATTCAAGTTAGACTTTTGAATCACTCATTTTGACCTTATAATGAATGAGATATGTAGGTTTTAATATTTGTAAATAGTGCAGATTTTTAAATACGCCATCAGTGGCAATTTCGTAATTAATCTGACAAAAAATCTGGTAACCGAAGTTTTAGTAAAATGACCATAAATTCCTCATACGGTGTCCAAATTTGACGATTCTTTTTGCTATGGCTCCATAATTACGAAACAGATCTAATTCTTCAATCAAAATAGAAATCAGAGCTCGTTTGCTTAATGTGGTACCATTCATGCTTGAAGAAACGACGTCGAAACATAAGAAAATCGAGCGCAACGCAGCCCAAACCTATCTGAAACTCACCCGAGCCCCTCGGGACCACGTCCAAACATACCAACATGTCCCATAACATAACACGGAGATACATGAGCCTTGAAAATACCGAGCGAAGTGCAGATACTCAAAACGACCTGTCGGGTCGTCACATTCTCCACCAGTTAAACACACTGTCACGACCCAAAATCCCTAAGGCCGTGATGGCGCCGGACGCAAGGTCAGGCAAGCCAAATAATTAATTAATTGAAACGACTTTCCAGTTTTAACATTCTCGAAATCGTTACCTTTTCATGCATTTTGTAATCAAATAAATTCTTTTTAATAAACTTGAATATGCAGTACATCAATTATGTTTAATGAAATAAATCCCTACACGTCCCCAGAACCCGGTGTCATAAGTACATGAGCAATTTCTAATAAGTTATACAATCACTTCAAGCCTGTCCGAAATACAATTGGACTAGGGAATTTTAAAAAAAAATTAATAAATACAGTATCAAGGTGACTTTGCCAACTGCGGATCGCCTCCGGATGATGCAGCTCGCCTAAGTCTCCGAATCCTCCACTTTTCAATAAAAGTACCTGTGCAATAAAATGCACAGCAAGTGCCACATGAGTACAAAAACAACATGTACTCAGTAAGTCGCCCGCCTAACCTAAGAGAGGTAGTGACGAGGGGGGAAATTAGACTCTTACAAAGGTCCGACAACACAACATGTGACAGAATATGATGAAATACAATAGACATGAAAGACAACGAGCAACAAGTACATAACAAATAAAGGAATCCAGATAATAACTGAAAAAGGAACAACAAAGTACTAAAATATCCTCTTAACAAATACCTGACACTCCAGTTATAAGTGACTCAGAACTCAAGTGATCATACACATACCAGGACAAGACAGCCCGCTAGATTCATAAGGGTGGTCATAGGGACTGAGGTTATAAGCTAACCCACGATCTCACATCATACCTGCGACTCGCGTGCTGACTCGATATAATAAGCTGACCCACGGCCGTGCATCATACCTGCGACTCGTGTGCTAACTCGATATAAAGATCCCCACGGTCGCGAATCATACCTGCGACTCGTGTGATGAATCGATATAAAGCTCCCCACGGTCGCGAATCATACCTGCGACTCGAGTGCTGACACATTTCCACACATTTAAATCCACTTTTTATTAAGAAAAATAGTTTTCTCATGGAAGATAGTAAGATCCGTATTAATAGAAGCATGAAACATAGGTTTTGAAATCATTTGTTTTGAAACTCATTTGTCGAGTTTAATGGTATTCCTCGATACAACTTAATGCAGGTACACATATATTTACAGTGGGAACAAATTCTCTTTAGAAGGGTAACAATATGAACTCCAGCTTTCTTTTAAACATTTAATTACGTTTTCGGTCATATTAGCAGTTCAATGATACATGCAGGGTTACATGTACACACATAAAGCATGCTAGTGGGTCCTAGGCTACCTGGACATGGCATAATAGTAGCTACGCATGGACTCCTGTCACCTCGTGCGTACGTAGCCCCGGAAGATAATAGCATATACTGAATTAATTCACCTAGGGGGACGATTCCCCCTCACAAAGTTAGAAAGGAGACTTGCCTCGCTCCGAAGTTCCAACACCGGCTTCCAAGCCCTTCCGATGACCCCAACAGACGCGCAATGCTCTGAAACTACCACATAAATGGCAAAGCAATGAAAATTAATCCTAGTACTCACAACAGATTCAGATCATATACTTTCCAAACCCCCGCTCGGAGAAATGACCAAAATGCCTTCGGGCACACGTGCCCGGAAATCCGAAATTCTCGAAGATACCTTCTACCCATAGCCTTACTAACTCAATTATATAATTTACTATAATGTTCATGCTAAATTCGTGGTTAAAATTCCAAAAAAATTCCATATTCTAGGTTTCTTCAAAGATCACAATTTTCCTACCAATTTCATGCTCAAAAAATCCATGAAATATCTTGTATTTGACCTTATAACCAAGTAGAACAACTTACCTCTTGAAGCTTGGTGAAATCCCCCTTGAAAATCTCTCCAAAAATCATCTCATCCCAAAGAAAAATGATAGAGAAATGGATCAAATCTGATTTTTAAAACATTCTGCCCAGGCACATTTTCGCACCTGCGGCTCCATACCTGCGGAAAATCCATCGCAGATGTGGCTCTCACTCCGCCCAGCAAAAATCCCGCTCCTGTGATCCTTCTTCGCACCTGCGATACCGCATGTGCGATCAAACACCCGCACCTACGGTTCCTCAGCTCCAGACCCAAAATCTCGCACCTACGGTGCCCTTAGCCGCACATGCGGCCAAATCATCGCAGGTGCGTTTAGACCAGATAACATCAAATCTTAACTTCTTCAAATTTCAAATTTTGATCCGTTAACCACTCGGAATCCACCCGAGGCCCCCGAGACCTCGTCCAATCATACCAACCTGTCCCAAAACATAACACGGACTTGATCGAGCCCTCAAATCACATCGAACAATGCCGAAATCACGAATCGCACTCAAATCCAATTCTTTAAGAACTTTAGAATTTCGAACTTCTACATCCGACGCCGAAACCTATCAAATCACGCCCGATTGACCTTAAATTTTGCGCACAAGTCATATTCAACATTACGAACCTTCTCTGACTTCCGGAATCGCATTCCGACCTCGATATCAAAACTTCCACTTCCGACCGAATTTCCCAAAAAACCTTCAAATTTCTATCTTTAGCCAAATGACTCCAAAATGACCTACGGACATCCAAATTTGCTTCCGATTGCGATCCCAATTCCAGAATCACCATATGGAGCTATTCCCAAACTCGGAATCCCAAACGGACATCAACCTCGCTGATATGCACTTCAAGCCCAAATTCATGAAATCCTTCTAAAATGCTTGTAACGACCTGATCGGTCGTTTTGTGTTATCGGGCCCCGTTCCCCCAAAATGAAACTTACCATAGCGACATTTTATGATTTATGACTTGCGGGGACTGGTGGTCCGGGATTCAGAGGTGTTTAGAGTGCAATAGGAGCAATTGGTCCTTTAAGGTTGGCCTTTAAGGCCAAGTTTGACTTCAGTCAACATTTCTGGTAAACGACCTCGGAATCGAGTTTCGTCAATTTTGGTAGCTTTGTGTGATGATTTCATACTTGGGCATATGTTCGAATTGGGTTTTTGATGAACCATGGGCGCCCAATAATAAAATAAGAAGTTCCTTAAATTCATATTTGGTTTGCAGTGTGTTTTTGTGTTATCAAGGTCCGAATGGAATTCCGAGATCGGGAATTGTTCCGTTATTTTAATTATGTCTTGCCTTCAAAATTTAAGGTCAATCCGAGTTGCATTGGTCAGTTCGGCGCGTTGTGGGAGAAGTCTAGAAAACTTAAAGTTCCTAGGTTTGGTTTTAGCGTTGTTTTGGGTGTTCTGACGGCTCGAGCGAGTCTGTATTATGATTTGGGACTCGTTGGTATATTTGGATTAGGGATCAGGTGGGCCCAGGTGCCTCCCGTGCACCTAACGAGGCCAAAAACCAGCTAAAACAATTGTTGTTGCAGCTGTTGCTGGTGTGACCGCAGGTGCGGTTGCCCAGCCGCAGGTGCGGGACCGCTCATGCGGTCCCAGACTTCGCAGGTGCGGAAACCCAGGGGCCCCCAGCCTTCGTAGGTGCGGAACCATTTCCATAGGGGCAGGTCCGCTGGTGCGGAAAACCTTCTACTGATGCGATCCCCAGCCCCCTCGCAATTTTTTGTAGGTGCGGTTATTGTCTCGCCGGTGCGGGACCGCAGGTGCGGAAACCCCTGTAGGCAGACCCCTCCAAGCTTGAGCAACACCCCCACGACCTATATAGTGCTAAGGGTGAGTAATTCCTCTCTATTTTCCTACATTTTTACATGGAATTCAACTAGAATTAATTACTAAAACATCAAAAAAATCAAGAATTGGGTAGTACAAGTTAGGGCTCTTAAGAATTTTATAAATCACCCGATGTTAGCCATGCATTCCAGAAAAGTGACGTAATTATGATCCTTAGGCTTCGGGTGAGTGATCCCTTCGAGAATTTTCGGAATCCGAGCGTGTGGGTCCGGGGTTAGATTTTTGGAATTTCTCAAGAATGTTGAAGTATGGAAAAATTTGAATAAATTCCCTACCTTGAGCATGCATTAATGTCGTTGAACTATATTTGGCTATTTGCGAGCCGTCAAGGGTAGATTTCGGAGATTCGGGCGCATCCTTGATCCGAGGGGGTGGTTTCGTCACGAGGTAAGTCTCCTTTCCAACCTTGTAAGGGGGAAATGTCCCCATAGGGTCCTTATTTGATATGTGTACGTGTTATGGGGTCCGCGTACGTACCAAGTGACGAGAGTCCGTATGTGGCGACTAGATTGCTATGTTGGGTACCTTTAGGACTCACGAGCATGCCACTATGTGC
Source organism: Nicotiana paniculata (assembly GCA_005239505.1). Taxonomy (NCBI): domain Eukaryota; kingdom Viridiplantae; phylum Streptophyta; class Magnoliopsida; order Solanales; family Solanaceae; genus Nicotiana; species Nicotiana paniculata. The sequence continues at coordinate 129,432 of ML331199.1, read as the reverse complement.
CTTATTTGTACCTTGTATGTGTTAAGAGTTGTAATTATTGTCGAGGTGATATGGAAACATGAAACATTATGATATAGATCCAAGTTGTCTATCCGTGGTATTCACACAGTCCTGTTGAGTTCTTTATCGAGTTGGTACACACATGTTCTTATATATATTCACACTTGTTATCGAGTCAGCACACGAGCCGCAGGTATGATGCGCGGCTGTGTGTCAGCTTATTATTATTATCGAGACAGCACACGAGCCAAAGGTATGATGCGCGGCCGTGGGTCAGCTTATTATTATTATTAATTTTATTATCGAGTCAGTACACGAGCCACAGTTATGATGCGCGGCCATGGGTTAGCTTATTATTATTATCGAGTCAGCACACGAGTCGCAGGGATGATGCGCTATAGTGGGTTAGCTTATTATATCGAGTCAGCACGCGAGTCACATGTATGATTCACGATCGTGGGTTAGCTTATGACCTCAGTCCCTATGACCACCTTTATGACTCCGGCTGGTTGTCTTGTCCTAGTATGTGTATGATCACTTGAGTTCTGAGTCATTTAAAACCGGAGAGTCAGGTATTGGTTAAGAGAAGATTTTGGTACTTTGTTGTTCCTTTTCAGTTATTATCTGGATTTCGTTATTTTACGTACTTGTTGCTCACTGTTTCCCATGCCTATTGCTTTAGCCATATTTCGTCATATATTATATTGCTGGACCTTAGTGAGTACTTAGTCGACCTCTCGTCACTACTCTTTCAAGTTTGGGCGGGATACTCACTGGGTACATATTTATTATGTACTCATGCTGTACTTCTTCTTCTTCTGTACTTGACTGTACAGATCAGGAGGCTGGTACATCTGATTACCAGGCCGGTGTTAGATACTGACTTGGGCTGATTCGACTTCGCGGTGAGCTGCTCTTCCTGACGATCTATGGCAGCACCCCGGAGTTTCCTTTTGTCATTTTCCATCTCTTTCATTCAGACTTTTGGATTTTTTGTATATATGTTATCCTTGTAAATTCCTTTAGTTGCCCGTGATACTCGTGACACTAGTTCCTGGCACACACATAGCGTATGTTTTGGATTTTGGGTTGTATATTTATACATATGCTTGTCTTTTGGATCATGTATCAGACGGTTTTATTTTATGTCACAGGCTATTATCGTGTTAATAATTGTTTAAAACTGGTGAACGTTGGAATAATTAATCAAACGGGAAGGATAACACTTGGTGTAATTCATGTTGGCTTGCCTAATCCCGCTGTTGGGCGCCATCACGACCTGTGTGGGAATTTGGGTCGTGACAACGTGGTATCAGAGCACTAGGTTCATGTAAGTCTCACGAGTCACGGGAGAACCAAGTAGAGTCTTGCGGATCGGTACAGGGACGTCTGTACTTATCTTCAAGAGGCTACAGGGTGTTAGGAAACCTCTACTTGTTCTTACTCTATCGTGCAGCCTATGATTTACTAAATTAATTCTTCTATTCTCTCACAGATGGTGAGGACGCGTGCATCTCACGTTCCTAATCTGGGAGAGGGTGCTGCCCCCGCCTCTCGAGGCCGTGGTAGGGGCAGGGGTAGGGCACCTGCCCGTGGATGATGCCCAGCCTGTAGTGGCAGCACCGGAGCCCATACCAGTTGTGGGTGGCAGCCAAGATATGATGTTAGACAGATGGACCCGCTTACGCCCTCCAGTCTTCGGGGGTGAGCGAGGTGAGGATGCCCAAGATTTCATTGATAGGTACAAGGATAGACTGCACAACATGGGGATCCTAGCGTCCCATGGAGTGGATTTCACTGCATTCCGGTTAGAGGGCAGGGCTCGCAGGTGGTGGCAGTCTTATATTCTCAGCAAGCTAGCCGATTCTCCTACTATCACTTGGGAGCAGTTCATACAGATGTTCTTGGATAGATATATTCCACCATCTGAGAGGGAGGAGCTGAGGGGCCAGTTTGAGCGGTTATAGTAGGGGCAGATGTCCGTGATGGATTATGAGGCCAGATTTTTAGAGCTGTCACGCCATGCTCTTATGACATTACCCACCGATGCTGAGAGAGTTCGGAGGTTTGTGGCAGGGTTGCATCCAGGTATTAGGTCCACCATGGCTCGAGAGGTGGAGATGGGTACCCCGTACCAGCTTGTGGTCGAGATAGCTCGGCGGATTGAGGGATACAGATTGAGGAGCTAGGAGCAGGGTCAGCAGGACAAGAGGGCCAGATTTACAGGTGATTTCAGGGGTGCTCCAGTTAGGGGCAGGGGTCAGTTTGAAGGCGGTCGGCCCAGCAGGCCTTCATATGCATCACCTCCACCACCTCCCCGAGGTGCCCAGTTAGGCCCCAGTTCAGTGCCATGCCAGAGCGCTCCTACTGTCTTCCAGCTATTCAGTGTTCTCCCAATGGTCATTCTAGTCATCAGAGATCCTTCGATCCTTATTTCAGTGCTATGCCTGAGGGCTCTCATCGCCCTCCAGCCATTCAGGATTCTTCTTCGGGTCAGCAGGATATGACACTTATGAGGTGCTTCGAGTGTGGGAACTTAGGTCACATCAGGAGGGATTGTCCCAAGTATCAGGGCAAGGCTGTGCAGTAGAGTCACCAGCCCGCGATTTCAGCACCAGCAGTTTGACCACCTAGAGGTGGGGGTCAGGTTGGCAGGAGCCGTCCTAGAGGGGGAGGCCAGTCGGAAGGGGGTCAGTCAACTCCATCTCGTTTTGGGGGAGCTCAATCTTCAGGTGCTCCAGCCAGGTTTTATGCTATTCCGGCCAGATCAGATGTAGTGGCCTCAGACGCCGTGATCACAGGTATTATCTCAGTATGTGGTAGAGAGGCTTAGTATTTTTTGATCCAGGATCCACTTATTCGTATGTTTCGGCTTTATTTGCGCCTTTTCTAGATGTCTCTCAAGAGTCTTTGGGATCTCCTATATATGTGTCCACTCCTGTGGGCGACTCTGTGGTGGTAGACCGGGTGTATCGGTCTTGTGTGATCACCTTCTGTGAGTTTGAGACCAGAGCTGACCTTTTATTTCTTGACATGGTTGATTTTGAGGTTATTCTAGGCATGGATTGGCTATCTCCTCATCATGCCATGCTTGATTTCCATACCAATACAGTTTCTTTAGCCATGCCTGAGTCTCCTAGGCTAGAGTGGAGGGGTTCTTCAGTTAGCACATCCAGATGGGTTATTTCATTCTTGAGGGCTCGACATATAGTCGAGAAGGGTTGTCTAGCCTATTTGGCGTATGTGCGGGACACCACTGCCGAGTCCCCGACGATTGATTCTGTGCCAGTCCCCGATGATTGATTCAGTCCTTGGCCAATCGCCTGGTCAGATTAGATCTATCAGAGCCTCGTCGCGTTTTGGCACATATGGTTTCTCAGTCTTCATTATTGGGAGAGATTAAGGCCCGACAGTTCTATGATCCGTGCTTGGCAGAGCTTCGGGAGTCAGTGGTTTAGGGTAGGGCCAAGGAGGTTACTATTGGAGAGGATGGTGTTCTGAGACTTCAGGGGCACTTATGTGTTCCTAATGTGGATGGCCTGAGAGAGAGGATTCTAGAGAAGGCACACAGTTCTCGATATTCTATTCACCCTGGTGCTACGAAGATGTATCGTGATTTGAAGCAGCATTTCTGGTGGAGGCGAATGAAGAAGGACATTGTGGAGTATGTGAATAGGTGCCTTAATTGCCAGCAGGTTAAGTATGAGCACCAGAGGCCAGGAGGCCTACTTCAGAAGATGCCCATTCCTGAGTGGAAATGGGAGCGCATTGATATAGAATTCGTGGTTGGGTTGTCTCGGACTTCGCAGAAGGTTGACGCGGTTTGGATCATTTTGGATAGATTGACTAAATCGACACATTTCATTCCAGTGGCTACTACATATTCATCTGAGAGGTTGGCCCAGATCTACATTTGGGAGATATTCCGGTTGCATGTGTTCCGATGTCCATTATATCATATCGAGGTCCTCAGTTCACCTCACACTTCTGGAGATCATTGCATAGTGAGATGGCCGCCCAGATAGACCTCAACACATCATTTTATCCCCAGACTGATGGCCAGGCAGAGCATACAATTCTGATATTGGAGGACATGCTCAGGGCATGTGTGATTGATTTAAGGGGTCAGTGGGACCATTTCTTGCCTTTGACCGAGTTTGCTTACAATAATAGTTATCAGTTTGGATTCCACCATTTGAGGCTTTGTATGGTCGGCGATGTCGTTCTCCTATCGAGTGGTTTGAGACTGCCGAGCCTAAGTTATATGGAACCGACTTGGTCAGGGATTCCTTGGAGAAGGTGAAGTTGATTCAGGAGAGAGACTCCGTACAACACAGTCCATACAGAAGACTTACGCGGATCAGAGGGCGCGTGATGTATCATTTATGGAGGGAGATAGGGTCCTGTTGAAAGTTTCACCTACGAAGGGTATTATGAGGTTTGGGAAGAAGGTCAAGCCGAGCCCAAGGTTTATAGGTCCATTTGAGGTGTTGAGGCGAGTTGGGGAGGTTGCTTATGAGCTGGCATTGCCTCCCAGCTTATCAGGACTTCACCTAGTTTTTCATGTATCCATGCTCTGGAGGTACCATGCCGACTTCTCTCATATGATCGATTTCAGCACTATTCAGTTGGATGAGAGGTTGGACTACGAGGAGGAACCAATTGCTATTGTTGATAGGCAGGACCACCAATTGAGGTCCAAGAGAGTTTTCGCCGTAAAGGTCCAGTGGAGGGGCCAACTTGTCGAGGGGGCGACCTGGGAGTTCGCAGAGGACATGCGGAGCAGATATCCACACTTATTTAGCACTTCAGGTATGATTCTAGACCCGTTCGAGGACGAATGTTTGTTTAAGAGGTGGAGAATGTAACGACCCGACCGGTCGTTTTGCGTTATCGGGCTCTGTTCCCCTAAATGAAACTTCCCATAGCGGCATTTTATGATTTATGACTTGCGGGGACTGGTGGTCCGGGATTCGGAGGTGTTTAGAGTGCAATAGGAGTAATTGGTCCCTTAAGGTTAGCCTTAAAGGCCAAGTTTGACTTCGGTCAACATTTCTGGTAAACGACCTCAGAATCGAGTTTTTTTTATTCTGGTATCTTCGTGTGTTGATTTCGGACTTGGGCGGTTTCTGATGACTCGGGGGCATTTTGGTGCCCAATATTGAAATACGAAGTTCCTTAAGTTCATATTTTGGTTTGGGGCGTGTTTTTGTATTATCGAGGTCCGAACGGAATTCCGAGATCGGGACTAGTTCCGCTATGTTAATTATGGCTTGCCTGCAAAATTTGAGGTCATTCCGAGTTGTATAGGTCGGTTCGGCGCGTTGTGAGCAAAGTCTAGAAAACTTAAAGTTCCTAAGTTTGGTTCTTGGGGTTTGGAGGTGTGATTTCAAGTTTTAGCGTAGTTTTGGGTGTTCCGAAGGCTCGAGCGAGTCCGTATTATGATTTGGGACTCGTTGGTATATTTGGATTAGGGCTCGGGTGGGCCCAGGTGCCTCCTGGGCGCCTAACAAGGCCAAAAACCAGCTAAAACAACTGTTGGTGCAACTGTTGCTGGTGTGATCGCAGGTGCGGGACCGCTCTTGCGGTCCCAGCCTTCGCAGGTGCGGAAAACCTTCAGCTGGTGCGATCCCCAACCCCCTCACCATTTTCTGCAGGTGCGGTTATTGTCTCGCAGGTGTGATCACTGGGTCGCAGGTGTGGAAACCCCTGTAGGCAGACCCCTTTAAATGTTTAAAAAATGGGATTGTCTTTATTTTCTCATACACAAACTCCATTAGAGGGCCTCCAAGCTTGAGCAGCACCCCCACGACCTATATAGTGCTAAGGTGAGTAATTTCTCTGTATTGTCCTACATTTTTACATGGAATTCAACTAGAATTATTTACTAAAACATCAAAAAAATCAAGAATTTGATAGTACAAGTTAGGGCTTTTAAGAATTTGATAAATCACCCGATGTTAGCCATGCATTCTAGAAAAGTGACGTAATTATGATCCTAAGGCTTCGGGTGAGTGATCCCTTCGAGAATTTTCGGAATCCGAGCGTTTGGGCCCGGGGTTAGATTTTGGGAATTTCTCAAGAATGTTGAATTATGGAAAAATTTGAATAAATTCCCTACCTTGAGCATGCATTAGTGTCATTGAACTATATTTTGCTAGTTGCGAGCTGTCGAGGGTAGATTTCAGAGATCCGGGCGCATCCTTGATCCGAGGGGGTGGTTTGGTCACGAGGTGAGTCTCCTTTCTAACCTTGTAAGGGGGGAATGTCCCCATAGGATCCTTATTTGCTATGTGTACATGTTGTGGGGGCCGCGTACGTACCAAGTGACGAGAGTCCGTACGTGGAGACTATATTGCTGTGTCGGGTAGCTTTAGGACTCACGAGCATGCCACTATGTGCCTTATTTGTACCTTGTATGTGTTAACAGTTGTAATTATTGTCGAGGTGATATGGAAACATGAAACATTATGATATAGATCCCAGTTGGCAATCCTTGGTATTGACACAGTCCTGTTGAGTTCACTATCGAGTTGGTACACACATGTACTTATATATATACACACTTGTTATCGAGTCAGCACACGAGCCGCAGGTATGATGCGCTGCCGTGGGTCAGCATATTATTATTATCGAGTCAGCACACGAGTCATAGGTATGATGCGCGGTCGTAGGTCAGCTTATTATTATTATCGAGTCAGTACATGATCCACAGGTATGATGCGGGGCCGTGGGTCAGCTTATTATTATTATCGAGTCAGCACACGAGTCGCAGGGTTGATGCGCGATCGTGGGTTAGCTTATTATATCGATTCAGCACGCGAGTCGCAGGTATGATTTGCGATCGTGGGTTAGCTTATGACCTCAGTCCCTATGACCACCCTTATGACTCCGACCGATTGTCTTGTCCTGGTATGTGTATGATCACTTGAGTTCTGAGTCACTTAAAACTAGAGAGTCAGGTATTGGTTAAGAGAAGATTTTGGTACTTTGTTGTTCCTTTTCAGTTATTATCTGGATTTCGTTATTTTCTATGTACTTGTTGCTCACTGTTTCCCATGCCTATTGCTTTAGCCATATTTCGTCATATATTATATTGCTGGACCTTAGTGAGTACTTAGTCTACCTCTCCTCACTACTCTTTCAAGTTTGGGCGGGATACTCACTGGGTACATATTTATTATGTACTCATGCTGTACTTCTTCTTCTTCTGTACTTGACTGTACAGATCAAGAGGCTGGTACATCTGATTACCAGGCCGGTGTTAGATACTGACTTGGGCTGATTCGACTTCGCGGTGAGCTGCTCTTCCTGACGATCTCTTGCAGCACCCCGGAGTTTCCTTTTGTCATTTTCCGTCTATTTCATTCAGACTTTGGGATTTTGTGTATATATGTTATCCTTGTATATTCCGTTAGTTGCCCGTGATACTCGTGACACTAGTTCCTAGCACACACGTAGCGTATATTTTGGATTTTGGGTTGTATATTTATACATATGCTTGTCTTTTGGCTCATGTATCAGACGGTTTTATTTTATGTCATAGGCTATTATCGTGTTAATAATTGTTTAAAACTGGGGAACGTTGGAATAATTAATCAAACGGGAAGGATAATACTTGGTGTAATTCATGTTGGCTTGCCTAACCCCGCTGTTGGGCGCCATCACGACCCGTGTGGGAATTTGGGTCGTGACAATGCTTACTTCCACAATATGTGCCGAAACGCTCCCGGTTTACCGAAAACCCGATCCGGACATACACCCAAGTCCGAAGTCATCATACGAACCTGATGGAACTTTCAAATCCTGATTCGGAGATCATTTACTAAAAATTCAAATCTTAGTTGGTTTCTCCAAGTTAAGGCTTCTGAAATGATAATTTCCTTTCCAAATCAATTTTAAACATCCTGGAATTCAATTCCGACCACGCTCACGGGTCATAATACCTGAAACGGAGCTGCTTACGACTTCAAACTGCTGAACAACGCACTAGAGCTCAAAACGACCGGCCGGGTCGTTACACACACGTTTGTCCTCGAACGTGCCAAGAGTCTTTCCAAAGCTACCAAATCACAGTGTAACCTTACTAGGTATAAACCCTGGGTGATCCCACGTCACCCTGATCAACATAAGCCTTCTAACACAACATAACTAGAGATCCTTATTTCAACCTTGGTCATTAAACCTTAGAACTCAATCTCTATCATCCAGAATTCATTACAAGACCCGAATCCCACAGCCAGATAATGTATAAGTTGAACTAGTTGTACCAAATCATGACACTCACACTAGGGACTGCTGACCACCATTACCGCCCAAAACAAACCCGGCGCCGATAACCAATCTCATATCGATTAGAACCTCGTTCAAAACCTTCATACCCTATCGGTTATGAAAGAAACACGCATAAACGTTTAACAACTCATCTGATCAATAAGCCAAGAAACTCACTCGCTCGACCAGGGCCATTTTCCAAATCCTCAATAAAATATAGTGTTATTCTTCCAAACCTTCCTCATCCCAATATAATAGCGCAAATCTCAGGTCTAGAAACCCCATCTCAGCCAATACGAGCAACCGCACCGACAAGCTTCAACAATAAACATATGGAGTTACACACAACCCGGTTCTGTATACTACCAAGTAACAATTCAGATATGACAAAAAACAGTAAGAAAACTAAATAAGAAAACTAATAAGCAAGTTAAGCAGGCAGGGAAATTTTAGCATTTTACTAACTATTCTCAACAAAGGTGAAAAGCAAAATACACAAAATAGAAACAAGGAGCCACATTTCATCACTGTACCGTTGCGGCGTGCAACCCGATCCCATCATATCAATCCATACAGGGTACCTATCGAGCCATAATACTCGGGCTCGCCGATCAAATGTGCGTTAACATCGAGTACAACAGAATGCACAAAATATAACTGTGGGGAAATCATTAGGAACAAACAATACTGAGAAAGACAAGCACAACTGTGGTGCAATAAGATAAGCAACATCACAAGGCCACTTCGCTCACAGTGCCATGAGGCCTAAATCGAATCATAATATGCGTGAGAAGAATCATGTAACCCTCACAAACCACTATAGCATAAGAGAGAGACATATACCATAAACCAAGGCGCAAATAACATCCATTCCACCCAATGATATACATGTGGCAACAACTGCGCAAGAGCAAGCAAAATTCAGTCTAATACAGATTTCACACCCTCATTGGGCTCAAAATAATCCCCAAACCAAATTTCGGTCATCCTCAAACATGTAATAAACCTTCCAAAAGTCTATAGAAACCTTTCCATAACACCTACCATTAATCACCCAATCTTCTACACTTATTCATAACTCACAATCAAGGAATATTCTGCCAAAAAGAACATTCAGTCTCTGAGCCCCACGAAAACAAGAATTTTCATACCCAATCTCAACACTGCTTCTCAAATAGCTGACACGTAATTCATACTCCATCATCTCATAGAGAATCACCCATAAGTCGAAACACAATATGCTTTCCAACGGGCGAACTCTACTTTGATGGGAATCCCATAGTGCCAACAAGACTTCAAACACCCAAAATTGTCCGAGACATCAAGAACTCATATCCTTCCCTCGAAAACTAAAGTGCAACCGTGTACATGCAACCTTTCAACCCCACACGGTGAATCGCCTCTAACATGCTAACTCGCAACTCTACGAAAGTCTCATAGTCAACTCTGAACCATAAGCAAATTGAACACCTCATCACCCGAGAATCTTTCATTTAACCTAATCCAGGAGAACACCACCACATGAAATATAGCTTCCATACCTGTAGAAAATATCAACTCCGACTGTGGTCATAACCATGATAAATTCTCCAGAACTCAGTAATACATAATCGGGTAATCAGAACCAATCACCTCTAACTCATCGAGTCACACAGACTGCCAACTCAAAAGTAACTCAATCCGATATGATCGTCCTGAGGGAACTTCCTGGGAACCCAAATCCATTTCTTGCATCACTCCAACATTGGCATGTAGACTCTTCTTGACAAGGAAACACCGAAGATCCAATTACACCAGCATATGCCCATTCAAAGAAGTAACCAAGCAATCTCCCGGTCCGGAAATTGATAATGCCCATGACCCTACGATCCGATCGTCTTTAGAAGACTCCACCACTTAGCTCGAAGCCATAGAACACCCTATCGGCAACCCAAGGTACGATATCTTCACAACATACCTCAATCCGACACAATTATTCAGCTGAATACTTCAAAACTCATGCCATGCTGATCATAGAACACCCCGAAGACTCTGCCAAGCGATTATCCACCATTGTAGTGATCAAACACTTCCCCAAATGCTCTGAAATGATTAAATATGCACTCCATTGAATGGAAACCTCATACGAGACACACGATCCAAACCCATCATGCAGGAGATAGCCCACCAATTATACTCAAACCGACACCTTGCCATGCACTTACCTTAATCACAATAGCCAGACCACCAACCAATATTCCCAAACCTACACTTATTAATAAACCATATGAACTCACCTCAAAACACAAATGAACGACTAGAAGATATGACATTGCATCCGCTTTTGAGTCTAGACAACACATCATTGATAATCAAGTATCCATAGCCCGTCGTAATCCATCTGTAGCATCACCGATCGTCGGCAAATAGCGGATACTGAGTGCACAACATCACTTATGAGCGATTGGGAGGAGTCAAAGATGTAGGTTTCAAGCTGAAACAAGGCAGTACGATAAGGAAAGAAGAAAGGGAAATTTTTCCTAAATGCCCTGTAGCCTCCTGAAGATAGATATGGATGTCATCACACTGGTCCGCAGGACTCTAATAGACACTTGCTCATGACTCGTAGAACCTACAAACCTAGGGCTCCGAAACCACCTTGCACGACCTAAATATCACAGGTCATGATGGAACCTAACTTGACTTGATAGGTAAGCCAATTAACAGAAAGAAACAAACTAAATAAACTTATAGAAAATTTAATTAGGATTTATCTGAAATGTTACAAATTCTTCCAAAGAACTAGTAGTACGACTCATGAGCTTCTAAGACTTAGAATATACAAAGCTGGTATGAATAAATACACATTCTATTTGAAAACTGCATGAACAGATTAATAATGTATTACACTACCAAGGACAAGTGGAAGCTTCTACAGAGAATGCATGAACATCTTTTGAGTCAGCTCTCGACTTCTTCAGCAGCTCCGCTCCAACAGTATGCACAGAGTGTGCAGAAGTGCAGTATATGTACAACTGACCCCATGTACCGGTGAGTATCTTGACTAACCCCGTCGAAGTAGTGACGAGATTTTTAGTTAAAAATACTCATTAATAAACACTATAATGTAAACTAGAAATAGAACCAAAAGGTAGAATAGTATAATAGAGTACCCAATGCGACTGTGACAGGAAATAGAAGAGTATCAGAAAGAATCACAATTTAACAGTTTCGAACATCTCAACTGGCCCTTTCCTTAGAATGAAAGCCCATGAACCACAACAATAACATCATAAACTTTCTTAGGGTGATAAAACACTCAAGAAATCAAGTCTAACGGCATGAAAACACCCTTCGTGCATTTATCTCATCCCCACCATATATGTGTAAAACAATACCAAACAAATGATAGAAATACCGACAATAGAAATGACAATGAAGGGAATATGCAAGCATTGATAATACACGAGAATGTACATAAGAATATCAATAACAGACTAAGCAGAGAGCATGGAGATAATGCCCACAATTAGGAAAAAGGGGTTATAATTTGAATTAACTAGCATGATGGAGGTCTAAGTACAATATATCAATCAAGAAGGAAACACATGATCTTCACAAGTTAACAAGTAAGGACATGAAGGACTAGCATGGTGGAAGACTTACACTATGGTACAACAGAATAGATACATCATGAGTATAATTATAAAATCAGGAAACATGCATGGCATATGCAAGTTAAAGTAAAAGACATAGACAACACAACAACAATTGAGATAGAGGTCAAGTACGGGACAATAACAACATATCACACAAAATTTATAATGGTGACAATGAAAAATCAAGGTAAAGGCGGAAATGTATACATGGAAAACATATATCACATCATAATGCATGCCCCTCATCCTCACCTGCACGGAAACACCCTTCGTGCCATGGCCTAACAATATTAAAAGCATAACAATATAAATGAAATGGCACGGCATCACCCTTCGTGCGTTACACTCTTTCCCCACATGGTAATGTATATGAAATGGCACGACATCACCCTTCATGCTTTACACTCTTTCCTCATATGATAATCTGAAATGGCACGTCATCACCCTTCGTTCTTTACACTCTTCCTCACATGATAATGTATATGAAATGGCACGACATCACCCTTCGTGCTTTACACTCTTCCTCACATGATAATTTAATAAGTAATGACACGGCATCACCCTTCATGCTTTACACTTTTCCTCACATTATAATGAATATAAACAATGGCACGACATCACCCTTCGTGCTTTACACTCCTCCTCACCAAGCATATGAATAACAATAAAATGGCAAGGAAAAAAGTGTAAATAACATCGAGAAGAGTGTTCAAACGAATATCCAACATATTTCAATCACTGAATTTCTAAGCCAGCAATGATTCCATAATCCCTCAAGGTCCGTAGAATTCAATTAATTCCACAAATTTCACATTTTATCAGTAACACAAGTATAAAATCCAGCACCTCAAATATCAACCGTAGCAAGGTAGTAGTGATTACGCATAGAGGTGAACCAAACTAGACACATCAATGTATTCTCATAAATCTATCAAATTTCATCAAGTGATATTAGGCTAAGTCTTGATTACTAATATCTTATAGTACGTTCTTAATGTCGGTAAAACGGGTAAGGCATGAATTAAGGAAATTACGAAATTCTACAAAACACAATTATAGCACAATCTATCCCCGAGCATGGTTAACCCCGACACATACATATATTTTCGTCACCTCATATATGTGTCACCCCCGCATGTGAAAAACAATAGAAATTAGGAGGAAAAATTCCCTCAACAAAGTTAGGCAAAACACTTATCTCGAACAAGTCAATTACAATACCAAGCAAGCCAAGCGATTCTCCAAAAATGCCATCACTCACGTAGTGACCTCTGAACATCTCAAAACTATCCAAAAGCAACTCAAATACATCAATTAAATCCCAAGAAAACAATTCTAAATGATAAAGATCGAATCCTAAATCAAATCTCAAATCCGGCCAAAAAACACACCCGGGCCCACGCCTCGGAACCCGATAAAACACAAAATCTGACAACCCATTCAATTACGAATTCAACCATACTAGTTTCACTCAATTTCGACTCCAAATCGATGTTCAAAACTCAAAAATTCATATTATGAAACTTTAGGCAAAAATCCCCAAATTTCACTTTGAAATCATCAATCAAATCTCAAAAACGAAGATGGATTCATGAATATAACCAAAACTAGTCCAGATGGGAAAAATAAGTCGAAAGGGGTATTTTTGGAACTTCGGGGCCAATCCACTTAACCTATAAAATGTTAAATTCGCCCAAAGGAGTAGATTATCAGGGTTTAAAGTTTAGAACAAGAAAAGCAAGGGCAAGAGTAAAGGAGGCAATTGGGCATCATTCCATATCTCCTTCTCTTGTGATTTTTATCATTGTTAATGAATTATTTTGTAGTTTTCATCATTATTATGAGTATCTAACTTTTCTAATCTAAGGTTTTGGTGGAACCCGTTGGGGGGATGACTTTATTGTGATATTAATATAATTTTGGTTGGTTGTTAATCTCTATTTGTTCAACTACATTCTTGTTGTAGCTGATTGAAGGGCCGTCAATTAGCTGTGCCTATTTATTATGTATCTACTTGAGAGAGAGTGCTTATTTAGGTAGTTGTTTGAACAACACCACTCCCGGAGTATAGGCGAGAGTCATAACCGAGGGTTTAGAGGTTGGATTAGAGATAACAATACCTTGGGTGCAATCTAAATTGAACTGTAATGCAATCTAGCTAGCGTAACTTGAGAGAGTGCGTCTAGTAAATTATCATAATTACTTGAGAGAGATTTATGGTAGCTGGAGTGTTCATGATTGATAGAGACAACTAAATCAAAACTATAAGAAGTATACAAGAAGGAAGTTCACCAACGGGGAAAACCATCACCTTAGACCTTTAATCCAATTGTTTACATCTTATTGTTAGTTAATCTTAAGTTTATTATTTTTGTTCAGCTGTAGTAGTAGAAACAACACAAAGTGATATACACAACGTTTGAGAAAGTTGACTATTGAGAATCTAGTAATCTAAAGACGACATTTGATACGTTAATTCCCTGTGGGATTCGACTCTGGCAAAAATACCCGGATTATATTTGCAACGCCCGCATAGTATTTTTATAGACATAGTTGAGTGTGATCAGTTCTACAAAAAATGATGAGCACTCAAAAGAAAAGAACAATCAACACTTTTCGGGCAGTAGTGATAAACTAGTGAATGTCATCAGTTGTAAAACAGACATCTGCAATATGTTTACACTCTACAATATATCTACACATATCTATAATATATCTACATTATGCCTATAATATATCTACATATATTTACATATCTACATTATGTCTTCAATATATCTACATATTTCCTAAATTTTTTATCAACTAATGTGCATTATAATTTCAATGGTTTTCTTAGATACATGTGTATTTGTAAAAAAGTGTTTCACACGTAAGCCAGTTTTTGACAACTCAGCCAGTTACGTGGACACAGGAGAATGCGACAGCTGGATGTGATTCATTGAAGGGGTACGGAACAAAGAGGCACGATTCAATAAACCCTCGAGCTTATCAGCCATGGGAAACTCAACCTGATCAAAACAGGGAAGAGGCACGGTTAGAATGAATCTAGACAAAGCTACGGGCAGATTTAAGGACCCACAATTGATTACTCGAACGTTATGTAACCGTACCCCAATTACCGTAATCCTTTGTAACACCTCATTAATGTCATAATTAGTCATTAATGAGTAACCATAGCAAGAGATGTACGTTATATCAAGGAATGTCCTATATAAGGGAGGGGAATACAACTTGTAAGGGTATCTGATTCTCGAATATAATTGACTTTGCTTTTCTATATTTCCACAATATTGTCTATTATTTATTTTTCTCTATTTCCTTGATTATCAGTAACCCGTGTTCATCCTAAAAATAGATTTAGTCAAATGGCATAATTATTTGGTCAAACAAATTAGTTCCGTTACTGGGAATCTGATAATCTTTGTTTGCTTTTCAAGTGATATCCTTTGAACTATGTCAAACTCCAACGACAACAACTAGCAAGGGAGTGGATCCCCAGAAAGATCCAATAACAACAATGATGATAATGATCAAACTATGGAACAAGATCGTGTAAAGCAAATGATTGCAGAGTATGTGAGACAAGCTTTGCAAGAATTTGCGAGAGGATTACCGACAACGTTACCTACACCACCGATGCCACCCCCCAATAATACAATCACCATGGAAAATCCTCAATCTGGGTTGGCAAACTCAGGAAGAGGAGATACTCCTAATGAATCTATCGAAATGAGACCAGGTGTATCCAATAACTCAGAATTACTTAACCATGCAGAAACAGATAAAGGAGTAGAACAATCGCATCAAACAAATTCTTGGAGTACCACCTATAATCAAAGGCATTGATGTTGATATGTATTCTCAACAACTTTGGAAGCCAAGTGTGACACCCTTGCCTATACCTAAGAAGTTTAAAATGCATTACGTTCCCAAATATGATGGAACAACTGACCCACGTGATCATGTGACTACTTTCACTACTGGAGTAAAAGGCAACGACTTAACAAAACAAGAGATTGAATCAGTCCTTGTCAAAAAATTTGGGGAAACACTTACCAAATGAGCCCTAACCTGGTATTATCTTCTCCCTGAAAATTCTATTGACTCTTTTGCAGAGCTTGCAGATTCATTTATAAAAGCACACTGTGGTACACAAAAATTTGAGAAAAGAATGGAAGACATATTCAAAATAAAACAAGGAGACACGAAACTACTCCGTGAGTTTGTAGATAGGTTTCAACGAGAAATAATGCAGTTACCCAGGGTGCCTGATAATTGGGTAGCCATGGCATTTGCAAGCAACCTAAACGATAAAAGCTCAGAAGCCACGAGACGACTTAAGAAAATTCTAAGAGAATTCCCCACTACAACATGGAACAATGTATATAATAGGTATAGTACTAAACTCAGAATAGAAGAAGATATCATTGCTCGTTCGAGAGATGAAGATCATTCCAGATCCAAACATGCTGAATCATATATAAGATCAGGTAAAAATAGGTACGATCCTTACTTAGGACCTCGGGACGCGATATTCGTCCCAGGTTCAAAAACACTAGGTCAGACTATAGACCACAAGGAAGAGACGTAGTCTCATCCTCATCTAGATCCAGAAAAGATCGAGATGAATGACCTAGAGGTAATACTCAAATTGGGGATCATTTCTTTAATGTAAGTACTACTGAACTTTTCTCAATATTGAGGAACATGGGAGACAATGTTAAGTGGCCCAAAGAGATGTGGTCAAATCCAAGTAGAAGGAACCCAGATCACTCGTGTGAATTCCATAACGATCATGGGCACAAAACGGCAGATTGCAAATTTTTACAAGGTGAAGTAGAAAATTTATTGAAACAGGGCTATTTAACAGAATTGTTTAGTGATAAAGGTAAACAGGAATATTAGAGGAATAGGCAGGAGCCCCAAAGCCTTCTTCTCCAAACAAACCGTCAACGTGATACACGGAGGTGAAGAAGTAAACGGAGTGATCTACAAAACAACCACAAAGTTCACAATTACACATGGAAAATGGGCTCGTAAAAATATGGAAGAGGACGATATAACCTTCGATGATGTAGATGACGGTGGATTAATGCTTCCGCACAATGATGCTCTGGTAATATCTTTACTTATTCATGACACTAACGTAAAAAGAGTGTTGATTGATCCAGGCAGTTCAATCAATATCATTTTGCTAAGAGTCGTGGAAGAAATGCTACTGGGGAATGAAGTATCCCCAAGAGCACGAGCCATATCAGGGTTTGATAACTCTACGGTTATAACAAAAGGAGAAATTGAGCTTAGGAATTATGCTGAGGGGGTGAGCAAAAGTACCAGGTTCCAAGTCATCGATACTGACATGGCTTATAACGTGATCGTGGGAAGGCCATGGATCCATGACATGAAAGCAATACCCTCCATGTTGCATCAGGTAATTAAATTCCCCTTTGAGTGTGGGATTTAGAAAATTAGAGGCGATCAGCAGACCGCAAGAAATATAAACTCTGTGGTACACTACAACAAGAAAATAGAGGTGGAAGAATTACGAGATAAGGGAATCTCCCAAGCAGGTAACGCTGCCCAAATAGTAATGGAAGAAATTACTATCCAAATAGGTACGGAAGGTATTATTGCTGAAACAGGTATGAAAGAAAATACTTACGAGAAGGAGAATCAAGTTACCATGGAGAGAAGCAGCACTGATATGGATGGCAGCTCAAAAACAAATCATAGAGAGTTATTACAACCATAAAGCTCATCTCAGGTACTTCAAGATTGGGGACTTCGTCCTAAAAAATGTCTTTCAATCAACGAAAGAAGCAGGTGCAGGAAAGCTAAATCCACACTGGGAAGGACCTTAAAAAATCCGAGGCATAGCTGTTAAAGGCACCTATGAGTTGGAAGCTATGGACGACAGAGTTCTACCAACAAGCTAAAACGCCATCCACCTAAAGAAGTATTACTTCTAAGGAAACGAATAACCCCGTCAGGTATCAAACGTTCGATTTTATTTTGAATATTTAAAATTTTTACCAACTTTTTTATATGATTGGCATAAAGCTAACCCATCACCAGATGATGATATTAGACCTACAAAGACGCGAGGAAATAACACAATTTCCGGTCTAGGGTTACACTTTCTGATGGACGTTTTAAAGGGTTAACTAGTCATCATCTAAAAAACTATATACCTTCGAGTCTGGAATGTTTTTCCTTTTCAGGAAAAGGACCACAATGAAGGAATAATCAAGTGCTCGAGATTTCATTCTTCAAAGCTCAAACACTTGGGGGACTATACAATAGTGAAGGCTCAGACAAAGCAAAGAAGACTATCAGAAAGTCAAAAGCATGATCCTGAAGACTCATTTACCCAGCGAGACAAGTGATACGAGCAGAATCAAAAGAAATCAAAAGAGTCATCCAAATACAAAGCCTAATGCAAAAAGCAAAAACCTTCGAACATGTTCAGGTTGAAAGGCAAAATATTAGTCACGAGCAAGAAATATACATCTTTATACTTATTCAAAGATGTTGTAACAAAAAAAGTTAGGGGTAAAAGATCATCATTAGTGTACTCATTCAAAAGACTGTTATCAAATAAAACAGTTATGGATGAAAGATCTAAATCCTTGTATTTGTTCAAGAAACTGTTATCAAATAAAAACAGTTACGAATAAGAAAACATTTCCCTCGTACTTATTAGAAAACTGTTTCCAATGAAAACAGTTACGGGTAAAAACCCCAATCTTTATAAAAACTGTTACTAGTAAAAAATAGTTGTTCCCTTGTATTAATATCGAAAAACTGTTACCTTTGAAAAAAAGTTACGAAATACAAGAGTGTATCAAATCTGTTAAACAAAAACAGTTGCAACATGAGTTTTAGATGATAATCAAACACATGTAAAATGTCATGTAAGTTCGAACAAAAAACTTTCCTTGGAAAAATTCTTAAACATGCGTAAAAATTCCTATCACTCTATTGCATTATCATGAAGTTGAGACGCCTTTTTCATGTCAATTATATAGGACCCTCTTCCATAAATTATGCCTATTACAAAAAAGGCACACATTTAATATGACACTGTGCCTATTACAAAAAGGTACGAGTAGTCTAAAGCATTCTACATGCAAAACTCAGAGGTAAAACTAAAACCTCGAAAAATGAAGCATGCAAAAGACTTAAAGAGTGAAACAAAAACTCAACAAAAGTCATATTAGCATTAATATATTAAAACGGCTAAGCAAAAAACTAAGTATTAACTTATAATTAGCATATGGAATTTTTCTATATATACATTGAGGTGCCCCTAAGTTGTCATTTGGGGACTTTAAAGAAATCCAAAATTACCACCGATGGGACTGGGTGTAACCACCAATTGAGACAAAGAAAAAAAAGAGGGGTGAACCAACTAAACTTCTTCAAGACGGGGGTTGACTTCACTGGCAGAAGGAGAAGTAACAACTAGGGATGAAGAGGCATGAGCGGCTGGAGTCTCACCATCAGCTGAAGAAAGGTTATGACCTTGTTGAGCCTTCTCCATGGCTTCCTTAGTTTTAGCTATTGCAGCACTAAGGTTGAAACCCTCTACTCATTTTCGTCAATGTGTCAAGGTGAGAATTCATGTATGCCCAGCTCACATCGACATCAGCCACCTCTTCAAGATCTTCATAATCCCTTTCCCATACTGGAAGCTCAGCTCTCAATCCGTCCTTCTCCGCTTCCGCAGCTTCATGGGTGGCCCTTAACGGTACAATCGACTCCTCTAGAGTTTGAGCGTTATATAAAGCCTTATGAAGGTCCTCTTGAGTACGAGTGAGTGATTGCACGAGCTCGCCTGAGTATTCCTCCTTCTGCCCCAATAATTTTTTCAAGTCTCTAATCTCCTCTGAGGCACGGGACAACTGCTCAGCGAACGAAGTCTCTAATCTTCTCTACTACCAGTTTTGCTGCCGTGAGTCTCATCTGCCGCTTCAAGGTACTCCTTTCCTCTTCTAAAGAATCCATGTCAATCCTTAGGCTATCATATTCTGCTTTCCAATTATTAGCATCGGCCTGCAACTCTTTTGTCTCCTGGTCCATGTTTGAAATCCTTTTCATAAGATCCATGCCTATAAGGTTAATCTACAAGAAATAAACTAGTTAGATATGGTAAATTTCATATACGAAAATGAAAGAGGATAAGTTGAATTATACCTTCAAAGAAGTATGCACGACCTCATTGGCCCATGTAAGAGCACCGTGGTTGGCTAGCTTGGCTTTCTCAGAGGGACCTATCAAAGGCATGAGCCACATTTCGGGATCACCCGTTTTCTTGAAAAGATTCCCCTCAGCTGGAACCTCTATTACCACCTGCCGCATCTCTCTACTGGAAGACCCTACTTCCCTAGCGGAAGGCATGGAAGCAAGCAGAGATGAAACAACGACAGGCGTGGAGGATTGAGGAGATGGAGAAGCCACGGACAAAGCAGCAAGCACGGAGGGTTGAAGAGTTTAGGAAGCCACGGGAAAAGCAACAGCTGAAGCCGTAATAGCCAAAGGAGCAGATGAGACAACTTTTCTTAAAGAAGTAGGAATGACAACAGCCAAAAAAACATCGTCAGAAGCAAGGTCAAAACCTTCATGTAATAGGCAATCCACATACTTATGAACGGGGGAGTGTGAGACATCTTCAAGGATAGAGTGCTCAACCACAGATACGGAAGGCAAGGTCGAGGGTGTAGACTCATCATCTGAAACCACCCGCCTTCTCTGTGGCCTGTGTACTAAATCACCTTCTTCTTCTTCTATGGAACGAGACTCACCAATCTTCCTCTTCGAGGACGATGAACCAACAATAATTTCTTGGGCCTGAGCCAAAGACATCTTCGGGAAAGATGACACAGACAAACCCTATTAAAAGGGAAAAAGTTAAGCGACAAAGAAAGAAGAGACTCGAGTAAGGAAAGAAACAAGAACAAGAGCTTCACTTACCGTGGGTTTTTACATGCCAACCGTACCTCCCAAAGAGGTACTTCCAAGATACCAATCACGGATACCAGAGACATTGTCAACAGTATCCATGATTGCTGAGAGAAGAAGAAACATATACGGTGTTAATAAAACATCTCAAGCCAGAACGAGGAAAAAATAAATAGATGTGAGCTAAATCATACTCACGTGTGTGATTCCACTTCTCAGGGAAGGGAAGATTTTATTCACCCACTAAACCAGTAGTGGGTACAATAACATACCGGAGGTACCAACCCCTATCCATATCATCTCCAGGGGTTACCAACACTCTTTTGCTTCTAACAGTCAGAGTAAAACCCCCTTCATGAAATAAGGTAGGAGAGTTGAGATGAATAAGATGGTTGAATGTAAAAGGAACAGAGGCTAAAGAAGCCAAACTCCTAAGAAATGCGACAACTCGCCACAAAAGCGGACCAACTTGTCCTAAACAGATATTGAAAAAATGGCAGAATTCAATTATGACTGGGTTAATAGGGGGTCTAAACCCTAGAGTGAAAGAGTACGTATAAACAAAAGAATATCTCGTCTTGTAAGACGTTATTCTTTGATTACTATTCAGAATATAGACAGGGAAATCAGGCCTCTAAAAACACTCCCTACGAACAAGGGAAATCTGACCCTCAGTTATAGGGGTTGGATACCTTTTGAAACTCTCAAGGGAAGAAAATTGGTCTACAAGTACCTGATCAAAACAAGGAAGAGACACAGTCAGAATGAATCTAGACAAAGCTACGGGTAGATTCAAGGACCCACAATTGATTACTCGAACGTTATGTAACCGTACCCCAATTAGAGTTATCCTTTTTAACGACTAATTAATGTCATAATTAATCATTAATGATCAACCATAGCAAGAGTTGTACGTTATATCAAGGAATCTCCTATATAAGGGAGGGGACTACAACTTGTAAATGCATCTGATTCTCGAATATAATTGACTTTGCAAAATAATTTATTTCTGCAATATTGTCTATTATTTATTTGTCTCTATTTCCTTGATTATCAGTAACCCGTGTTCATCCTAAAAATAGCTTTAGTCAAAGGGTCTAATTCTTTGGTTAATAGGGCACGTGAATGACATGAAAATTAATGAGAATTTTCCTATACGTGTTGATTTAATTTCCCAATTTGAAGGAGCATTTGATGAAGATAATGCAAGTATGATTTAGTATATGTTATCATCATATTTCACAATACATTTTACATATCAGATGCAGGACAATATTTTAACAAATTTACTACATTTAAACTACAATGTCTATGTAGTGATGTTAGTGTTTAGTACAAATTATCTACTATTTAATTAAGTTAAACATATTTACTGTAATAGTGAAGAAAACTATGCATGCAGAATCTCCAAAACACGAAGCTACAATAAGCATTCAGGGAGAACAGAAGAATGAGGAGAAGTGGAAAAAAATTAAATCTCCCGTTCAATAAGAGAATGTTATACAAGAAGGAGATGATTGTTGTGAAGAAGGAGGTGAACCAGCCGACTACGTTAATATAGGTGATTCAAACAACGACTCCAGATCCGAGAAAAGGGAAGTTACACTTGATGATTTTGAGATGCTAGAGAACTTCTCCAGATTGTTAAGTTTGGCGAGCTTAACCAAGATGAAACAACCCCTGTGCATCAAGGAAGAACAAGGCATCCTGGAAAGAATGCCCGATCCCCCTTTCTCCCTTTTTACAGTTCTAGTGGGAGCACTTCTGTTGGACCTCCAATTTTCCTAATCAAGCATCCATTTACTAGGGTTATTGGATAATATGTTGATCCTGACTTGTTGGAAGAATTCAACAAGTGGTTATACCTTGGTACTGATACAGTTTCAAAGAGGTTAGTTTATACAATTTGTTTCTATTTCCGAGTGCATTCGTTTTTTGGATTTTCACTTGAATCTACGTATTTATTGTAATTGCTATGTGTTTAAATAGGAGGAAGGCGCCTTATTCTGTAAAAGATAACCAACTTAAGCCATGGTATGATCTTTGAGTTGAGAAAGTTGATAAAAAGGAGTGGTTCTATACTTTTGCACATCCCGGGCAAGTCCTCAACGATTCAGTAAACACATACCCTGTCAGAATTTAATGGCTAGCTGTATTATTCTGTCATCTCCAGATTTTGTAATTTTTTTTTTGTAGATATATTGTAGATAAATTTTAGGAAGAATTGAGAACTAATGAAATCTGTTTTTCTGCAGCACATTGATGTTATTTTGTACTATTTGAGATAAAGAGGAAAGTATGGTCCTGAAAGCAAGATACATTTTACAACCACTGATTGTATGTTCAAGACTATAATTGAACAAATTTATCAACGGTACATCAATGGTCCTGCCGAAAAGAAGTTTGTTATTGTCAAACCCTAGGACGTTGTATCAGAATACATATTGGGGTACATGTTACTCGCAAATGTTGCATGTGATTAAGTTAATTTTGTGATTATTCCCATCAACATTGCACAAAAATTTCATGGGTTGTTGGCTATGTTTGAAATTACTGATAGGGTTCTATACGTTTATGATTCTATGGTCTCTTCACGAAATCACAACATTGTTCAATCTGTCATCAACAAGTTTGCTATTATAATCCCTTTTTACTTGTCATGCACCGACTTCTATGAAAAACGTCCAGACATCAACTTCAAGAAGACAAAGGCATACATTGAAAAAGGTGTTACTGACCCTCTTGACATTCAATGGTTGGTCGGTGAGATACCACAGCAAAAAGAGGGATCACTATATGTAAAAGCTTTTTTTCCTTCTATCTATTTAACATTTTTTTTTACATTGTATGCTAAATATTTTTCTTATTTTCTTTTTGTAGTGACTGTGGTGTATAGGTTGCGGCATTTACAGAATATGCCAGCATTAGAGAGCTGGCAGTTTCAAAGGAAGAACTTTCTGATGTTGATCAACATCGTAGACGCTAGGGAGAGCTACTGTGGGATTATGCTAGGAAGAAGAAAGATACTGGTGCAATTAGTGAGAGTGAGGTGATTGGAAGATTAGCAAGAAGAAAAGGTGCACCAGTTGTGAACGAGAGAACACAAGTCCAGAAGAACAAGAATTAGTCACCCTTTTCTGTAGAAAAATTGTAGTTAAATTGTTTAGTTGTAGTTGTTTTTTGTAGTAAGTTTGTAGACAAATTGTTACCTAAAAACAAGTCAGTTGAAGTTTAATTGTAGTAGATTTGTGCTACAATTATTTTACCCTATGTTTTGTTATTTTATCCAGGATACTACTACTTACAATAGGAAACATCTGTTTTTTTATTTGGTTAAAATTTAGTAGTACTTGATCTCATTATTATTAGCATATAATTCTTTCACAACTTAACTACAATTGTGTATTATAGATACAAAAAATTCATAATTCAATCAAGTTATGAAAGTCTGAATTGAATTTACTCAGTAATTAAACAAAACAAATATAAACAAACTGCATTAAGAGTTGGAAATATTTCATTATAGGAAACAATCTTTATTCAATTTATCAACAAAATTACACCTAAACTATAATTCTCATGAACACCTCAACACATTTTATAAAAAAATCTGGTGACTTTATCAAATTTTATTTCCTCTTGGGAGCATTCTTTGCAAGATTTTGTTATGCCCTTCTATTCCGCAGTTTCCACATAAAACCTTGTACTTCTTTGCATTTACTTAATCATATGGTTTGTATCTTTATTTTTGAGGTCTTCCTGGCTGTCTCTTCCCGGTTGGTGGCATTACAACTTCTTCAGCTATATGTCGTGGCACATTCCATTTGCTTTCATCAGGAAACGGGTCTACTGTTATTTCATAAGTATGCAAGAGGCTCTCCATCATGTAATAAGGAGAACAATAGTTTTCATAAGACTCATTCCTGTGCCTTAAATTCGGCAAAGAATGTTCACAAGGAAGTTCATCATGCTGGCATTGTCAACAACTACATCTCTTATTTTGAAGACAAACAATATAGTGATTCACACCATCTATCAATGTATGGATGTGATAGGTTGAAGCCCTCAACTACAATTTCATTACAAGCACACAAAAAATTATCAGAAACATATACAAAATAACTACAATTATTAAATATTTTATCTACAATGTCTTAATGTATTTAGTTTGATGGAATAATTGATCCGATGTTATTGGATATAGCTTACTCTCAGCTTCTGCGACAATGTCCTGTTGTCCTCCAACTCTTTGTTGTATTTTTTCCCAAGGTATGTGAATGTACCATTTGCTTTCAATAACTTTTCATTAGTTCAACGTTCAAGAAGAGTCCTCATGTACTCTAATAGTTCTACTATCGGCATCTCTCTTGCATCTCTTGTTACTGCACTCAATGACCTTGCAATGTTTGATGTCATCGTCCAAGTTCTGTTCATCGTAGCATGTAACCGAGATCATCTGTGATATCCAATATCGTTTAGGTATGATTTAACACGCACGTCGATCTCTTCAATCTTTGACATTCTTTCATTAGATTCATCAAACGTGTATGATCTTGTCGTGGCAAAGTACAATTCGCTTAACTTTAGATAACCCTTCTTGAACTTTGACCTTATATTTGTCCAAATATGCCACACGCAAGAATAATGTGGCATGCCGTTATAAACAATAGATGTTTCCTTCAAGATACTCTCATTTCGATCTGATACAACACACATATTTGGTTTTTCACCATATGCATGTTTGAATTGCTCAAAATACAACTTCCATGATGCGTCATTTTCTGAATCAACAACAGCGTATGCCAATGGTAATATGCTACCTATCATATGTGGCAAAAAGAAATTCAATTTTGACAATAAAACTGTAGAGGAAAAAAATACACAGAAAACACAAATTTACAATAATATATCTACAATTGTCACGACCCGAAAATCCCACCATCGGGCCGTGATGGCGTCTAACGTTGAACCCGCTAGACAAGCCAACATGTACAGTTAAACTAACATGATAACTTCGAATTAACAGATTAAGCTAAAAACAGTTCACAACTTAACAACGGAAATAAATAAAGTTTCAAAACTAAGTAAAGACAACATAATGCAACGTTGCAATAGTTTCCCAAAACCTGGAGTCACAAACTCACGAAGTGTCTATAAGAGTGATAAATACAAGTCTGAAAGGAAATACGTGACTGTCTCTGAAAACTAGAGGAAAACAAGACAGAAACGAAGAACTAGGTATAGGAGAGACGCCAAGGCCCAAGAACGCCAGTGGGTATACCTTGAAGCCTCTGTGGTGAGCTGAAAGACACTTCCACTAGTGATGTCCACCGGGTTCGGCTGCGTAATCTGCACAACATAAAGAAGTGCAGGTGTAGCATCCGTAAAACCGACCCCATATACTGAGTAAGTGCCGATCCTAACCTCGGCCGAAGTAGTGACGAGGCTAGACTTGACAACAAACGTTAACCTGTCATATTCTACAACATATATATCATGGAACAACAAAGCAAGATATAAATAATCACGTAGGGGAAATACGGGGACAGACAATGGGGTAACAAGTGAAATAGAGCAGTTTATTAAGCTCATAGGAACAGACAAGAAGATAATTTATCAGAAATATGCTAATGAAACAAATATAATGCCAGAACTGTAACAAATGGTACGACATCACCCTTCGTGCTTTTACTCTCTTCCTCACAATGCAATGTACGATGTAAGATAACATGAATCATAGAACGACATCAACCTTCGTGCTTTTACTCTCTTCCTCACAATGCAATGTACGATGTAAGATAACATGAATCATAGAACGACATCAACCTTCGTGCTTTTACTCTCTTCCTCACAATGCAATGTATCATGTATGGTAATGTCATCATGGCACGACATCAACCTTCGTGATTTTAAATATAAATCATGGCGTGACATCACCCTTCGTGCTTTTACTCTCTTCCTTACTATGCAATGTATGATGTAATCAATGTAAATCATGGCACGGCATCACCCTCCGTGCTTTACACTCTTCCTCACCCATGAAATGAAAATTATCAAAATGGCAAGGAATGTAGCATAGTGGAATAACAAATCATGATCACCCGACAAGGGGAAAATATCAGTCATTATCATAAAAAATTTCCCGGCAAGGGTCTCAGATATAAACAGTCATCTGAAGTACATCCTTTACAATTGGGTTCTCAATCGAACCAATACATCATGAGTTCATCCACTAGAGTTTTCAACATTAATTACTTTCAAGTAGAGACAATTGCTTATTATAACGAACATGGAAGTAATAATAATAAGATATTTATCCAAAATAGACTCACAGACATGATTGACACACAATGTATAGGTACTCGTCATCTCACCTATGCATTGAACATGACAAACACTTAACACATAGCACACAATACCTATTCCCTCACCAGAGTTAGGCAAGACACTTACCTCGGGTCCAAAATATAGCAATCAACCCTCTAACACCGCCTTTTCTTTAGACTTCAACTCCGGAATTAATAATGATTCAATGATTCAATTCCATAGCCTAATTACCCATTTCCATGCATTCTTCCAAAAATAACAAAATTAGACCCCGGGCCCGCTTGGTCCAAACACGAGGCTCGTACCAAAACCCGATCACTCATATCCCCACGAGTTCAAATATATAATTTGTTTTGAATCTGACCCCAAATTGAGGTTTAATTTCCCAAAGTCCCATACACCCTAACTCTACCTAAATCCCCTAATTTCTAATTGTTTTCATGATTCTAGGCCTAGATTCTAGTGTTGATGAAGGAAAAATGGAAGAAATTGGAGTTGAAGTCACTTAACCAAGTGGTTATGGAGGAGAATTG
Organism: Nicotiana paniculata; assembly: GCA_005239505.1. Lineage (NCBI taxonomy): Eukaryota > Viridiplantae > Streptophyta > Magnoliopsida > Solanales > Solanaceae > Nicotiana > Nicotiana paniculata. The sequence continues at coordinate 101,696 of ML331199.1, read as the reverse complement.
GCTTGGGGGTCGACAATGGGGGTTTGAGGAAGAAGAGAATGGTGGAAAATGAGAAAATCCCGAATCCATTATGTTTTAAGCTATTAAAAATCACTGGGCAAAAATACCCTTCGCGTTCGTGGGCCCATGGCCGCGTTCGCGAAGGGTTGGCAATCCTGACCTACGCGTTCTCGAGCCTATGGTCGCGTTCGCGAAGAACAAACTACCCACAGACCCCCAGCCTAACACTACGCGTTCGCACCCCTGGGGACGCGTTCGCGTAGAAGCACTGTCCAGTGCTCCGCGTTCGCGTCTCCCTCTACGCGTTCACGTAGATTAAAACCCAGGCTAAGAGGATTACCCTTCAAATTCGCGGGCCCTTGGACTTGTTCGCGAAGGGTATTACACCAGACACCAGCAAAACATCATAAACACCAAATGTTTCTATTTTATACACCCCGTTAGCTACCCGAAACTCACCCAAGCCCTCGGGTCTCCAAACCAAAACACACACGACTATCAAATCATCCTACGAACTTATTCAAGCATTTAAATCACCAAAATATCCTCAAAAACAAGGAATTAAACTGAAAAATCCATAGAATTTTCTCAAACTTCATAAACTTCTAAATTCTCCAATTTTGTTCCGAAACTCGTCATTTCAAGTCCGTTTTAACCCAAATTTCACAGATAACTCACATAACATATATTCAGCCTGTTCCGGGATCCGAAACCATAATACGGGCCCGGCAACGTAGTTTTCACATCAAATTTCATTTTCAAAAGTCTTTATTATTTTCAGAAAACAATTTTCTTTAAAAATTCATTTCTCGGACTTGTGACCTCAGAATTCGATTCCGGGCATACACCCAGGTCTCATATTTTCCTACGGACCCTCCGGGACCGTCAAATCACGGGTCAGGGTCTCTTTACCAAAAATGTTGACAAAAGTCAACTTTATTCCATTAATTATCATAAATTCAACAGTTCAACACATTTCATATGAAAGCGTCCCGGCTACACGCGCGGTCTATGCACGCATATCGAGGTGACATTAACGGAGGCTTTCGAAGCCTCAAAACATAGTTTTCTACTAAATTACACAAGATGACCTTTTGGGTCATCACAATCTCCACCTCTAAAACAATTGTTCGTCCTCGAACGGACCTAGAAAAGTAACTGAATCGGGGAAAAGGTGGGGATAAAAGCTCCGCATATCGGGCTCGGACTCCCAAGTAGCTACCTCAACAGGCTGACCTCTCCACTGAACACGAGCCGAAGGATAACTCTTCGATCTCAACGGTCGCACCTGCCGATTTAATATGGCTACCGGCTCCTCCTCATAAGACAAATCCTTGTCCAACTGGACACCACTGAAATCAAGTACATGAGATGGGTCCGCAATATACCTCCGGAGCATAGACACGTGAAATACTAGATGCACGACTGACAAACTAGGTGGCAAGGCAAGTCTATAGGCTACCTCTCCTACCTTGTCCAAAATCTCAAATGGACGAATGTACCTAGGGCCCCACTTGCCCTTCTTTCCGAATCTCATCACGCCTTTCATGGGCGACACTCGAAGAAATACCCGGTCGCTTATCATAAATTCCAAATCTCGAACTCTGCGATCCGCATAACTCTTCTGCCTGGACTGAGCTGTACGAAGTCTATCCTGAATGATCTTTACCTTGTCCAAGGCATCCTGGACTAACTCAGAACCCAACAATCTAGCCTCTCCCGGCTCAAACCATCTGATTGGAGACCGACACCGTCTACCATACAATGCCTCGTACAGAGCCATATGGATGCTCGACTGATAGCTGTTGTTGTAGGAAAACTCAGCTAAAGTCAAGAACTGGTCCCATGAACCACCAAAGTCAATAACACAAGCTCGCAACATATCCTCTAAAATTTGAATAGTGCGCTCGGACTGCCCATCTGTCTGAGGATGAAATGCGGTGCTCAAATCAATCTGGGTGCCCAACTCTCGCTGAAATACTCTCCAGAAATGGGAGGTAAACTGAGTACCTTGGTTTGATATAATGGATATAGGCACACCATGCAGCCTAACAATCTCTCTCATATAGATCCTTGCCAACTTCTCTGCTGAATACGAAACTGATACTGGAATGAAGTGCACTGACTTGGTCAGCCTATCCATAACGACCCATGCTGCATCAAACATCCTCTGAGTCTGTGGAGTCCAACTACAAAGTCCATGCTGATACATTACCACTTCCACTCAGGAAGTTGAATTTGTTGCATCAAACAACTGGGTCTCTAGTGCTCGTACTTAACCTGTTGACAATTCAGGCACCGAGATACATAAGGTACAATATCCTTCTTCATTCTACGCCACCAATAATGCTGTCGCAAGTCCTGGTACATCTTTGCGGTGCCCGGATGAATAGAATACCTGGAACTATGGGCCTCTTGTAGTATCAACTCACGAATGCCATCGACATCGGGTACACAAAAATGACCCTGCATCCTCAATACTCCCTCAGCATCAACCGTAACCTGCTTGGCATCCCCGTGCCTGACTCTATCTCTAAGAACACACAAATGGTGATCATTATACTGTTTGTCCCGAATACGGTCATATAAGGAAGAACGGGCTATGGTATGGGCAAAAACACTGCCAGTCTGAGAAACCTCCAATCTCACAAATCGGTTGGCTAACGCCTGAACATCCAAAGCAAGAGGTCGCTCTCCGACTGATAAATAGGCAAGACTGCCCATACTAGCTGACTTCCGGCTCAAAGCATCGGTACCACATTGGCCTTCCCCGGATGATAAAGAATGGTAATATCATAATCCTTCAGCAACTCTAACCATCTCCTCTGTCTCATGTTCAACTCCTTCTGTGTAAACAAATACTACAAGCTCTTATGATCCGTGAACACCTCACATGGCACACCATACAAGTAATGCCTCCAAATATTTAACGCATGCACAATAGCTACTAACTCCAAGTCATGAACTGGATAGATCTTCTCATGGACCTTCAACTGACGAGAAGAATAGGATATAACCTTTCCATCTTGCATCAACACTGCACCAAGCCCAACCCGTGAAGCATCACAATACACGGTATACGATCCTGAACCTGTGGGCAAAACCAACACTGGTGCCGTGGTAGAGGATGTCTTGAGCTTCTGAAAGCTCGCCTCGCACTCATCAGACCACCTAAACTGGAAACTCATCTGAGTCAACCTGGTCATCGGGGCTGCAATGGATGAAAAGCCCTCCACAAACCGGCGATAATAACCTGCTAAGCCCAAGAAACTCCGGATCTCTGTAGCTGAGGTGGGTCTAGGCCAATCTCTGACTGCTGAAATCTTCTTGGGATCCACCTGAACACCCTCTGACCATACCACATGGCCTAGAAAGGCAACTGAACTCAACTAGAACTCACACTTGGAAAATTTAGCATACAACTGACTATCCCTCAGAGTCTGGAGGACGACTCTAAGGTGATGCTCATGCTCCTCTCGACGGGGAGAGTATACCTATATATCATCAATGAAAACAATAACGAATGAGTCCAAATAAGGCCTAAACACTCGATGCATCAACTCCATAAAAGCAGCGGGGGCATTCGTCAGCCCAAATGACATCACCAATAACTCATAATGCCCATAACGAGTGCAAAAACTTATCTTAGGGACATCATTCGCCCTAATCCGCAGCTGATGGTAACCAGATCTCTAGTCAATCTTGGAATACACTGAAGCACCCTGAAGCTGGTCGAATAAATCATCAACCCTTGGCAAAGGATACTTGTTCTTAATAGTAACCTTATTCAATTGCCAGTAGTCAATACACATCCTCATCGAGCCATCTTTCTTCTTGACAAACAATACTGGAGCACCCCAAGGACAGACACTAGTCCTAATGAAACCTTTATCCAACAAATCATGCAACTGATCTTTCAACTTCTTCAACTCTAGCGGGTCCATACGATACGGCAGAGTAGAAATAGGCTGGGTGCCCTGAGCTAACTCAATACAAAAAATCAATATCCCTGTCGGGTGGCATACCCACCAGGTCAGCAGGGAAAACCTCTGGAAACTCACGAACCATGAGCACCGACTACAGGGAAGGAACCTCGACGCTAGAATCACGAACATAGGTCAGATAGGCCAAACAACCCTTTTCGACCATGCGCCGAGCCTTCATATAAGGAATAACTCTACCAGAAGAATGACTAGGAGTTCTCTTCCACTCCAAACGAGGCACCCCTGGCAAAGCCAAGGTCACTATCTTGGCATGACAGTCCAGAATTGCATAGTAGGAGGAGAACGAATCCATCCCTAATATAACATCGAAGTCAACCATATCAAGAAGCAAAAGATCAACATGAGTCTCCATACCACCAATGACCACTAATCAAGCACGGTAGACTCGATCTACCACTATAGAATCACCCACCGATGTAGAAACATGCACAGCAGTACTCAAGGAATCACGGGGCATACACAAATAACGGGAAAAATATGAATACACATAGGAGAATGTAGAACACGGATCAAATAACACTGAATCCCCTCTCGGTTGAAAACTGAACCTGTACTTGTAATAACTGCATTAGAAGCCTCGGCATTAGGCCTGGCAGGAAAAGCATATCACCAGGGTTGAGCCCCTCTAATCTAATCATCTCTGGGTCGACCTACTGCGACCTGACCTCTACTTCTCGTGGCATGTCCTCCACCTTTATGAGTCTGACCTCTACCTCTGGCACCCCGACCGCCACCCCTAGCTGGCTGAGGGAGTGGGGGTGCGCCTGGCGCGGGAACCATAGCACGGGAACCCTGATATTGAGGACCACTAGAAGCTCGGGGATAATACCTGGCAATGTGCCCCGGAACACCACAAGAATAACACGGACTCTGCTGATATGCATGGGGACCCTGGAACTGTCCCTGACCACCCTGATAACCACTCTGGAAACTCTGAAATGGCGGTGTACTGGTAGGTGCTGGTGGTGCACTGTGAGCTACCTGAAGAGCCGACTTATAGGGTCTGGGAGGATGACCTCTGCCTGAAGAATCCCTGCCCCTAGATGAGGCTCCACTAAAATGACTGAAGCGACGGGGCCTCTTGTCAGCCCCCTGACCACCACCCTGTGACATAATCATCTCAATCCTCCCGGTCACATTGGCCGCATCCTGGAACGATATATTAGTACTTGACTCTCTAGCCATCTGAAGTCTGATAGGCTGGGCCAATCCCTCAATAAATCTCCGAACCCTCTCCCGATCAGTGGGAAGTATCATAAGAGCATGTCGGGCTAGGGTGATGAATCTGGTCTAATACTGAGTGACTGGCATAGATCCCTGCTAGAGACACTCAAACTGCCTCCGAAGGTCCTCTCTCTGAGTAATGGGAAGGAACTTCTCCAGAAATACCTCTGAGAACTGAGTCCAAGTCAAAGGTGCAAACCCCACCGGTCTGGCTAACCAATAGTTTCTCCACCAACTCTTGGCTGCGCTAGATAACCGAAAAGTAGAGAACTCAACTCTGTTGGACTCCACTAAGCCCATGTTCCGAAGAACCTCATGGCCGCTGTCCAAATAATCCTGGAGATCATCTAATGGTGAACCAGTAAAAGTAGTAGTGAATAACTTAGTGAACCTGTCCAGTCTCCACAAAGCATCCGCTGACATAGCTGCTCCTCTGCTACCGGTGCTGCAATACCCGGCTGAGCTACGCCGGTTGGTTGAGGTGCCAGAGTCTGAAAATGTGGAGCTAGCTTCTCTGGCGTGTGGGTGGCAGGAGTCTGGGTACCTCCCCCAGCCTAAGAGACGGCTGGTGCAGTAGGAAGAAGACCCGCGTGTGCTACACTCTCCACGAGTCCGACTAGACGGACAAGAGCGTCCTGAAGCAATGGGGTAGCTATGAACCCCTCTGGGACCTGAGCTGGTCCAACTGGGACTGCCAGAACTGGGACCTCCTCGTTAGACTCGACCTGAGGGTCCCATGTGACGACCCAAAGGGTCATCACCTATGTTATTACCCATCCCATATTTTCGAGGACTTGAAAACCTCATTTGTATTTGCCTTGATTGGCATGCGTATTCCGGGCGCGTAGCCGGACAACTTAAATATGTAATTCTGTGAAAAATGCTAAGATTTGATAATAAAATGAATAAATTTGACTTTGCTCAATATTTTGGGTAAACGGACCCGGACCCGTGATTCGACTGCCCCACGGGGTCCGTAGGAAAATATGGGACTTGTTCGTATGCCCGGAATCAAATTCCGAGGTCCCAAGCTTGAGAAATGAATTTTTGAGTAAAATTATTTTCTGAAAATATTTAAGGAAATTGAAAATGAAATCTGATTAAAAAGTTATGGTATCGGGCCGATATTTTGGTTCCGGCGCCCTGTACAGGTCTTATATATGGTTTAAGTACTTTATGTAAAGTTTGGTTGAAAACGGATCTCGTTTGACGTGTTTCGGACTTAAAATGGAAAATTTGATGTTTTATGAAATTTGATAGAATTTATGGATTTTGAGGCTTAATTTGATGTGTATGATGTTATTTTGGCGATTTCATCGCACGGATAAGTTCATAAGATGTTTTTGAGGTAGTGTGTATATTTGGTTTGGAGCCCCGAGGGCTCGAGTGAGTCTTGGATAGGCCACGGATTGCATTTTTCTGAACTTAGAATTGTTGTTGCACTGGCTGGCATGGGATCGCAAATGCGAGCCATTCATCGCAAATGCGAAGTCCCTCCTCCTACACAGTGATCACAAATGCGAATGATGCTTCGCAATTCCCATGTCAGGGGTGTTCGTAATTGCGAACCCTTGTTCGCATTTACGATGCTAACCAGTAGCCTGTCCCGTACAAAACCGAGCTTTTACTTCATATTTCATATTTTCTCAAACTCTACACTCTTAGGCGATTTTTCCAAAGAACATGACTCTTCCAAATCAGTTGTAAGTGGTTTTTACACGTTTCTTTCAATCAGTAACATCATTTAACATGTTTTCAACTTAAAATCAAAGATTTTCATGAGTGAAATTGGGTGTTTTGGGTAGAACTTGGGTTTTTTCTAACATTGGGGTTTGAGTGGGAGATTGAACTCCGATTTGGGAGATTTTTATGGCTAGACTCGTGAGAGTACGAAGGTTCTGAAAATGGAAAATTTACCCGACTCCGAGTTGCTGGATTGAGGGGCATTTTGGTCATTTTACCAAATTTTACGCCGTAAGCTTGAATTAAATAGTAGAATCAGTTGCATGAGATGTTATTTATGGTATGAAATTTATTTGAATAGATTTGGGCCATTTGGAGTCGGATACTGGTGGTTTGGTTTCGGGTTGACTACTATACTTCGGACCCGAGGTAAGTGTTCGGTCTAACCTTAGCTTGAGGGAATATGAGTTGAGTATAATTTGCTACTTGCTAATTGTCAAATACGATGTATAGGCATAGTGACGAGTATCTATACATTGGTGTCTAGCATGATCGTGAGTCCATATATTGTGAATATACTGATTTTATGGTAATTTCCATGCTTAGTTGATGATTTCTATATGTTGTGAAGAATATGTGAAGGGAATTGTATTCTGTAAACTTTGCTAGAGCATTGGCTCAAATTGTGTAAAATAATGAAGAAATATGAGATATTACGTCTTTGGAGCATTGGCTCAAATTGTGTAACGAATAATGAAGAAATACGAGATATTACGTCTTTGGAGCATTGGCTCAAATTGTGAAATGAATAATGAAGAAATATGAGATATTACATCTTTTGGAGAATTGGCTCAAGTGATAGAATAAATCATGGAAATGAAAGTGAAAGAAAGAGAAAGATTTATTGAAATATACCCTTGCCGGGATTTAATTGTGCAGTTGATGTTCCCTTGCCGGGATTTAATTGTTCAGTTGATGTTCCCTTGCCGGGATTTAATTATGTAATTGATGATTACCCTTGCCGGGATTATATTGTGCAGTTGATCTTCCCTTGCCGGTATTTAATTATTTAATTGATTATTAGAGGAGGACCATAGTTCCCGGTACTCTATTTTTCCGGGCGCCGCGAAGATGTATCAGGATTTGCGGCAACATATTGGTGGCATAGAATGAAGAAGGATATTGTGGCATATGTGGCGTGATGTTTGAATTTTCAACAGGTTAAATATGAGCATCAGAGGCCTGGTGGTTTATTTAAGAGGATTGAGCTTCCCGAGTGGAAGTGGGAGAGGATCACTATGGACTTTGTTACTGGACTTCCATTGACCCGGAAGAAGTTTGATGTTGTTTGGGTCATTGTTGATAGGCAAACCAAGTCAGCGCGTTTCATTCATGTGGCAGTCTCCTATTCATCCGAGAGGTTAGCTGAGATCTATGTCCGGGAGATTGTTCGCCTTCATGGTGTGCCGGTATCTGTCATTTCGGAGGGGCGCGCAGTTTACCTCGCGTTTCTGGGCAGCAGTTCAACGGGAGTTAGGCACCCAGGTGGAGCTGAGCACAGCATTTCATTCCCAGACAGATGGGCAGTCCGAGTGGACTATTCAGATATTGGAGGATATGCTCCGAGCTTGTGTTATTAACTTTGGAGGATCATGGGATCAGTTCTTTCCTTTAGAAGAGTTTGCCTACAACAACAGCTACCAGTCGAGCATCCAGATGGCTCCTTATGAGGCTATATATGGTAGGCGGTGTCGATCTCCGGTTGGATGGTTTGAGCTGGGAGAGGCTCGGTTGTTGGGTACAGATTTGGTTCAGGAGGCCTTGGACAAGGTCAGGATTATAGGCTTCGTATAGCTCAGTCCAGGCAAAAGAGTCATGCAGATCGCAAGGTTCGAGATGTGCCTTTCATGGTTGGTGAGCGAGTATTGCTCCGAGTGTCGCCTATGAAGGGCGTGATGAGATTTGGGAAGAAGGGCAAGCTTAGCCCTAGGTTCATTGGTCCGCTTGAGATTCTTTATCGAGTGGGAGGGGTGGCTTACAGACTTGCATTGCCACCTAGCTTATCAGCCGTACATCCAGTTTTTCAGCACTGTCCAGTTGGACAAGGACTTATCTTATGAGGATGAGCCGGTAACTATTCTTGACCGGCAGGTTCGTCAGTTGAGATGCAAGAGTTTCCCTTATGTTCGTGTCCAGTGGAGAGGTCAGCCTCCTGAGGCATCGACCTGGGAGTCCGAGTCCGATATGCGGAGTCGTTACCCTCATTTATTCTCCAAGTCAGGTACTTCCTTCTTCTGACCGTTCGAGGACGAACGATTGTTTTAGAGGTGGAGAATGTGACGACCCAAAGGGTCATCACCTAGGTTATTACCCATCCCGTACTTCCGAGGCCTTGAAAACCTTATTTGTACTTGCCTCGATTTACGTGCGTAGTCCGGGCGCGTAGGCGGACAACTTAAATATGTAATTCATTGAAAAATACTAAGATTTGATAATAAAATGAATAAATTTGACTTTGGTCAACATTTTTGGTAAACGGACTCGGACCCGTGATTCGACGGTCCTGGAGGGTCCGTAGGAAAATATGGGACTTGGGCGTATACCCGCAATCGAATTCCGAGGTCCCGAGAAATGAATTTTTGAGTAAAATTATTTTCTGAAAATATTTAAGGAAATTAAAAATGAAATCTAATTAAAAAGTGATGGTATCGGGCCCGTATTTTGGTTCCGGTGCCCGGTACATGTCTTACATATGGTTTAAGTCCTTTCTGTAAAGTTTGGTTGAAAACGGATCTCGTTTGACGTGCTTCGGACTTAAAATGGAAAATTTGATGTTTTACGAAATTTGATAGAATTTATGGATTTTGAGGCTTAATTCGATGTGTGTGATGTTTTTGGCGATTTGATCGCACGGATAAGTTCATAGGATGTGATGTTTTTGAGGTAGTGTGTATATTTTGTTTGGAGCCGCGAGGGCTCGGATGAGTCTTGGATAGGCCACAGATTGCATTTTTCTGAACATAGAACTGCTGATGTGACTAATCTGCAGGCTTCGCATTTGCAAAGCCAGCATCGCAAATGCGAAGGTGCACTGGCTGGCATGGGATCGCAAATGCGAGCCATTCATCGCAAATGCGAAGTCCCTACTGCACAGTGATCGCAAATGCGAGCCATTCATTGCAAATGCGAAGTCCCTCCTCCTGCACAGTGATCGCAAATGCGAACAATGCTTTGCAATTCCCATGTCAGGGGTGTTCGCAATTGCGAACCCCTGTTCGCATTTGCGATGCCAACCAGTAGCCTGCCCTGTACAAAACCGAGTTTGTACTTCATATTTCATATTTTGTCAAACTCAACACTCTTAGGCGATTTTTCCAAAGAACAAGACTCTTCCAAATCAGTTGTAAGTGGTTGTTACTAAATTCTTTCAATCATTAACATTATTTAACATGCTTTCAACTTAAAATCAAAGATTTCATGGGTGAAATTGGGTGTTTTGGGTAGAACTTGGTTTTTTTCTAAAATTGGGGTTTGAGTGGGTGATTGACCTCCGATTTGGGAGATTATTATATGGCTAGACTTGTGAGAGTACGAAGTACGAAGGTTCTGAAAATGTAAAATTTACCCGACTCCGAGTTGCTGGACTAAGGGGCATTTTGGTCATTTTACCAAATTTCGCGTCGTAAGCTTGAATTAAATAGTAGAATCAGTTGCATGAGATGTTATTTATGTTATGAAATTTATTTGAATAGATTTGGGACATTTGGAGTCGGATACTCGTGGCAAACGTGTGGTTTCGGGTTGACTGCTATACTTCAGACCCGAGGTAAGTGTTCGGTCTAACCTTAGCTTGAGGGAATAGGAGTTGAGTATAATTTGCTACTTGCTAATTTTCAAATACGATGTATAGGCATGGTGACGAGTATCATATACATTGATGTCTAGCATGACCGTGAGTCCTTATATTGTGAATATACTGATTTTGTGGTAATTTCCATGCTTAGTTGATGATTTCTATATGTTGTGAAGACTATGTGAAGGGAATTGTATTCTGTAAACTCTGCTGGAGCATTGGCTCAAATTGTGTAACGAATAATGAAGAAATACGAGATATTACGTCTTTGGAGCATTGGCTCAAATTGTGAAATGAATAATGAAGAAATATGAGATATTACATCCTTTGGAGCATTGGCTCAAGTGATAGAATAAATCATGGAAATGAAAGTGAAAGAAAGAGAAAGAGTTATTGAAATATACCCTTGCCGGGATTTAATTGTGCAGTTGATGTTCCCTTGCCGGGATTTAATTGTGTAATGATGATTACCCTTGCCGGGATTTAATTGTGTAATTGATGATTACCCTTGCCGGGATTATATTGTGCAGTTGATCTTCCCTTACCGGGATTTAATTGTGGAATTGATGATTACCCTTGCCGGGATTTAATTGTTTAATTATTGTTCCCTTGCCGGGATTCCTATATCTATTATGTTTACTTCCTTGCCTTGTTTGTGATTTCTGTTTGGGTGAGGAAGAGTGTTAAAGCACGAAGGGTGATGTCGTGCACTTGTCTTGGTGAGAATGAGAGTAAAGCACGAAGGGTGATGCCGTGCACTTGTCTTGGTGAGAATGAGAGTAAAGCACGAAGGGTGATGCCGCGCATTGTTTGATATTGTCTTCCTTGCTGGGATGTTGAGATGTCTGTTATTGTTCCATTGCCGGGATTTCTATCTTTATTCTGTTTACTCCCTTGCCCTTGCTTGTGGTTGCTGTTTGGGTGAGGAAGAGTGCTAAAGCACGAAGGGTGACGTCGTGCATTGTTTGTTATTGTAAGGAAAGAGTGTAAAGCACGAAGGGTGATGCCGTGCCGTACGATGTACCATTCCGTACCATATTCATTGATTATACTGTGAGGAAAGAGAGTAAAAGCACGAAGGGTGATGTCGTGCCATGATTTACATTGATTACATTATACATCGCATAGTGAGGACGAGAGTAAAAGCACGAAGGGTGATGTCGTGCAAGTTTGTGATTTCTTGCCCTTGTCGATATGCTGGCTTGTCGTTCTTTTCCTTATTGAGATTTCTTATATGAAACTGTTATCTCCCCACAGCATGTTCCCCTTCCTTTATTCATTATTTTCTTCCTATATTTCTTATCCGTTGCATATATGTATATATATTTATTTGAACTGCACAGGTTTATTTGGTAGTCTGGTTCTAGCCTCGTCACTACTTCGCCGAGGTTAGGCTAGGCACTTACTCAGTACATGGGGTCGGTTGTACTAATACTACACCTGCACTTCTTTAGTTTGTGCAAATTACGCAGCCGGACCCGGAGGACATCATTAGTGGGAGTGTCTTCCAGCTCATTATAGAGGCTTCGACGTATACCCGCTGGCGTTCGTGGGCCTTGGCGTCTCTTCCATCCTTTTGTCTTCGATTCTGTCTTGTTTTTCCTTTAGTTTCAAAGGCAGACATGTATTTCCCTTCAGACTTGTATTTAGCACTCATAGACAGTTCGTGAGTTAGTGACACCAGGTTTTGGGAAATTTTGCGTTGATGTATTGTAATTGTCTTTACTTAGCTTAAAACCGTATTTATTTCTGTTGTTTAATTTGTGAACTGATTTGGTTTTTTGTGTTAGGATGAGATTATGATGCTAGTTTAACTACACACGTTGGCTTGTCTAGCGGGTTTAACGTTAGACACCATCACGACCCGACGATGGGATTTAGGGGCGTGACATCCTCCACTGGGCTGCTGCTCTAGGCTAAGCCCGGCCCCGGCCTCGGCCTCTAGCACGGCCTTGCCTCAACCTCGACCCCTCGTAGGAGCTGTAGCAGGAGTGTCGCGCTGCTGAGCGGAACCAAGGGAAGCACACGTCCTCGCCATCTACGAGAGAATAGAATAGAAACTCAATCAGTACTCAGAATTCATATCGCACGATATAGATGAAAAGAAATGTGGAGTCATCCTAACTTTACAGCCTCTGGGGGATAAATACAGACGTCTCCGTACCGATCCCTCAAACTCTACCAAGTTGTTCGTGAGTTGTGAGACCTAAGCAACCTAGTGCTCTGATACCAACTTGTCACGACCCGAAAATCCCACCATCGGGCCATGATGGCGTCTAATGTTGAACCCGCTAGACAAGCCAACGTGTACAATTAAACTAACATGATAACATCGAATTAACAGATTAAGCTAAAAACAGTTCACAACTTAACAGTGGAAATAAATAAAGTTTCAAAACTAAGTAAAGACAACATAATACAACGTCGCAATAGTTTCCCAAAACCTAGAGTTACAAACTCACGAACTGTCTATAAGAGTGTTAAATACAAGTCTGAAAGGAAATACATGACTGTCTCTGAAAACTAGAGGAAAAAAAGAAAGAAACATAGAACTAGGGATAGGAAAGACGCCAAGGTCCACGACGCCAGTGGGTATACCTTGAAGCCTCTGAGGTGAGCTGAAAGACACTTATACTAGTGATGTCCACCAGGTCCGGTTGCGTAATCTGCACAACATAAAGAAGTGCAGGTGTAGCATAAGTACAACCCACCCCATGTACTGAGTAAGTGCCGAGCCTAACCTCGGCTGAAGTAGTGACGAGGCTTGACTTGACAACAAACATTAACCTGTCATATTCTACAACATATATATCGTGGAACAACAAAGCAAGAGATAAACAATCACGTAGGGGAAATACGGGGACAGACAATGGGGTAACAGGTGAAATAGAGCAGTTTATTAAGCTCATAGGAACAGACAAGAAGACAATTTATCAGAAATATGCTAATGAAATAAATATAATGCCAGAACTGTAACAAATGGCACAGCATCACCCTTCGTGCTTTTACTCTCTTCCTCACAATGCAATGTACGATGTAAGATAACATGAATCATGGCACGACATCACCCTTTGTGATTTTACTGTCTTCCTCACAATACAATGTATCATGTATGGTAATGTAATCATGGCACGGCATAACTTCGTGATTTTAAATATAAATCATGCCACGGCATCACCCTTCGTGCTTTTAATCTCTTCCTCACTATGAAATGTATGATGTAATCAATGTAAATCATGGCACGGTGTCACCCTTCGTGCTTTTACTCTCATCCTCACTATGCAATGTATAATGTAATCAATGTAAATCATGGCACGTCATCACCCTTTGTGCTTTACACTCTTCCTCACCAATTCAATGACAATTATCAAAATGGCAAGGAATGCAGCATAGTGGAATCACAAATCGCGATCACCCGGCAAGGGGAAAATATCAGTCATTATCATTACAAATTGCCCGGCAAGGGTCTCAGCTATAACCAATCATTTCAAGTATATCCTTCACAATTGGCTTCTCAATCGAACCAATACATCATGAGTTCATCCACCAGAGTTTTCAACATTAATCAACTTTCAAGTAGAGACAATTGCTTATTATAACGAACATAGAAGTAATAATAATAAGGTTTTTATCGAAAATAGACTCACGAGCATGCTTGACACACAATGCATAGGTACTCGTCACCTCACCTATGCATTTAACATGATAAACACTTAACACATAGCATACAATACTTGTTCCCTCACCAAAGTTAGGCAAGACACTTACACCGGGTCCAAAATATAGCAATCAACCTCTAACACCGCCTTTCCTTTAGACTTCAACTCCGGAATGGTATTATTTAGACATAATTAACTAAAGTATATCAATAATGATTCAATAATTCCATAGCCTAATTACCCGTTTCCATGCATTCTTCCAAAAATAACAAAATTTGACCCCGGGCCCGCTCGGTCCAAACACGAGGCTCGGACCAAAACCCGATCACCCATACCCCCACGGGTTCAAATATATGATTTGTTTTGAAATCCGACCCCAAATTGAGGTTGACTTTCCCAAAGTCCCATACTCCCTAACTCTACCTAAATCCACTAATTTCTACTTGTTTTCATGATTCTAGGCTTAGATTCTAGTGTTGATGAAGGAAAAATGGAAGAAATTGGAGTTGAATTCACTTACCCAAGTGTTTATAGAGGAGAATTGGATTGGGGGTCGACAATGGGCGTTTGAGGAAGAAGAGAATGCTGGAAAATGAGAAAATCCTGAATGCATTCTGCTTTTAATCTATTAAAAGTCACTGGGCAAAAATACCCTTCACGTTCGCGAGCCCATGGTCGCGTTCGCGAAGGGTTGGCAATCCTGACCTACGTGTTCGCGAGCCTATGGCCGTGTTAGCGAAGAACAACCTACTCAGCCCCCCAGACCCCCATCCTAACACTATGCATTTGCACCCGTGGGGACGCGTTCGCGTAGAAGCACTATCCAGTGCTCTGCGTTCGCGTTCGTGTTCGCGTCTCCCTCTACGCGTTCGCTTAGAGTAAAAACCCAGGGCAAGATGATTACCCTTCGCATTCGCGGGCCCTTGGCCGCGTTCGCGAAGGGTATTACACCAGACACCAGCAAAACATCAAAAACACCAGATTTTTCTACTTTATACACCCCGTTAACTACCCGAAACTCACCCAAGCCCTCGGGTCTCCAAACCAAAACACATAGGACTCCCTAATCATCCTACTGACTTATTCAAGCATTTAAATCTCCATAATATCCTCAAAAACAAGGAATTAAACTCAAAAATCCACAGAATTTTCTCAAACTTCATAAACGTCTAAATTCTCCAATTTAGATCTGAAACTCGTCATTTCATGTCCATTTTACACCAAATTTCACAGATAACTCACATAACATATATTCAGCCTGTTTCGGCAACACAGTTTTCACTTGAAACTTCATTTTCAAAGGTCTTTATTATTTTCAGAAAATAAGTTTCTTTAAAAATTCATTTCTCGGGCTTGGGACCTCGGAATTCGATTCTGGGCATACACCCAGGTCCCATATTTTCCTACGGACCCTCCGGGACTGTCAAATCACTGGTCTGGGTCCGTTTACCAAAAATGTTGACCTAAGTCAACTTTATTCCATTAATTATCATTAATTCAACAGTTCAACACATTTCCACATGAAAGCTTCTCGGCTACACGCCCGGGCTACGCACGCATATCGAGGTGAGATTAACGGAGGCTTTCGGGGCCTCAAAACACTATTTTCTACTACATTACACAAGATGACCTTTTGGGTCATCACAACAATAAATCTACAATACTTGTTGTATCCATTGTGCTAGCTATTAGCATTATTTCCCTGTATGCCGACTTCAAGAAGGTACCATCAAATTCTACAACTGGCCTTCAATATTCCAACCCTTTATTGACATACTAAGTGCAACAAATGCGTACAAGAAATAGTCATCGTCAGTCTTCTTCAATTTAACTACCGAACCGGATAAGTCTTCTCCAGAATATACAAATAACTAGGCAATCGACTGTAGGAGTCAGCAGGATGACCTCTTAAAAATTCCAAAGACTTTTCTTTTACTCTCCAAGCTTGCATGTATGTTAAGTTCACGCCGTCTTCAGACAACATATCAGTTTGTTTGTCTTTTGGTGTGTAAATTGTCTTAGGATCCACATATTTTGGTATAACAATGCTACCAACTACCATGGCAGTAGGTTTGCGTTATATGTATGTATTGTTCATCAAAGAGCATGTGTGTAAGCTGTTGAATTTTTGAACCTTGAACAATGCTGAATCATTTATGCTTGTGGGCTTGAAGTGCCATGTATAGTTGTCCCCAACACATACGAGGCAGTAGCTACAGAATAAAAATAATTTAAACAATAGTATGAAAATGTAGATAGAAAATAATAGGTTGTTTAAGCATAAAAATCTTATATTTAACAATTTATATACAAAAAAACTATAAATTATCTACAATTTGTATATAATGATATTACAAACTATAGAAAAATAAATAAATAAACTACAAATTAAACAAAGATATGATTTTTGACCATTGAATTGTTGCTACCTTCTAGCACTAGACCTTTTCACCCTAAATTGGAACTTGTTCATGACTAAATAGTGTTTCATTGCACTGTCAGTTATTTACTTGTCTTTGTATACTTGGCCTACATCAATAACATTTGTCGTATGTTCTGTTATGATGATACTTTCATAGCCACTATCTCCCGAGATGTTGGCATATCAATCAACTTCAGTGCTTCAGATGAACCTGCAATCAATTAAAGCTAAATGCAATTCTGACATATCTTGTAGATTGTTTGTAGTAAAATTGTAGAACACGTGAAATTCAATACTTCTATATTCATAACAATTGAACTACACTTGTTATGTAGTTTTTTTGTAGCAATATTGTAGAAAAAGTGTAGAAATCATGACATATAAACAAACATCACCACTGATATAACAGATTAAACCTAGTCGAAATCACGCACTGTTATACATAGCGGATAAATTCCTAAGCTTTTGTTTTCGATTTTTGTCTCCATGTATAATCGAACTCCCATATCGTTCCGAATTACTATTGGAGGATAATGTTCATTGATAATGTATTTGATTTCGATGACTTTTTTTATGTATCGATCATTAGATGCTCTGCGATTGTAGAATTCAACTGACTATAAGTTGAATCTTCGCTGACTACAATTCCGTCAACATTAAATCTCTGTATCTCCCAAAGCTATCCCAGTTACCATTTAGCTGAAGCATGATAGCTATTTTCGACATTATTGCACGTAATTTAGTACAATTGTAGATAATTGATTCTCTTATGGTTGTGAAACTAGAACAGACAGAGAAAAGCAGAGTATCAGAATTGTGAGAAAAATGGCTTAATTGCAGGCTTAATTCATTGTGATTATTGCGTTGAAAAAATCTCGGTAGAATCCTATGCTATCCCAAAATCTCGCTTCTAAAAAAGGAATGCTACTTCAGAAAGGATTCTAGTTTAAATAATTGTTGTATTGAATTTGTAGACAAAACGTGTTCAGGCCGGGTAATTAAGTAAGCATGAAAAATTTGGTAATAATATTTCATATAGTGTATAGGAATGAAAAAAATCCTTTTTAAAGGAAAATTATTACATAGGAGTGAAGGGAAAATGGGGAGAAAATTACAAAGTGAATAAATCTAACCTTCACCAAGGTGAAAATTTATAATCAACCAATTAAACTACTAAGATTTTCCATCAACCAATTAAACTACTAAGATTTTCCATGTATGATGCACTCGAAACGTTTGAATAGTTCTTTTATTTTTATTTTATTTATTTATTTATATATCTATTTGCAATTCAACGGCCCAGAGAACTTATGAGAATGGGATGCCTCTTCACCACTTATTCAAGGAGAATATATGTAGAACTGATATTTAGATAGGAAAGCAGGTTTACCTCAATTTATAGCGAGCGTCTACACATCACAATCAATTGTGTACCTTCTGTGCATTATACACCTAACA
Source organism: Nicotiana paniculata (assembly GCA_005239505.1). Lineage (NCBI taxonomy): Eukaryota > Viridiplantae > Streptophyta > Magnoliopsida > Solanales > Solanaceae > Nicotiana > Nicotiana paniculata. The sequence continues at coordinate 83,393 of ML331199.1, read as the reverse complement.
AAGAAGACTTCAACTTTTAGAGTAATAAAATGTGTGATATCCCACAACGTATATAAGTATTAGAGTGATCGAGTAGAAAATTCATCCCATACCTTCTATTAGGGGTGACAAACGGGCAGGTCAAATCGGATATGAGTGGGTCGAAAATTGATAATTCAAAAATTGATAAATTCCCGACCCGATCCGTATTTTAGACGGATAAAAACGGGTTATCCGGCGGATGATATGAATATCTTCTTGAATATGAGCGCTTATAGGAGAATTCCTAGTCTCCCAAACTTGAGGAACCCCCAATTTGAGACTTTACAAATGTAAAAGTTAAATACACTAGTTATCCATTGGTTATCTATTTTCTAAGTGGATAATATGGTTCTTATCCATATGCAACCCGATTTTAAAATTTTTATTATCCAACCCATTTTTAATGAATAATATGGGTGAATAACTATTTTTTAAATCATTTTGCCACCTCTATCTTCGATATAGAAATATAATCTTTTCCGGACTTCTCCTCTTTTCTTTTTCCCTTTTTGTATTCAATAGTCCACTTAATTATCTCAAGACAAAAAATAGAAAAATAGAAAGAAAACAAAAGGCATAGTAGAAACTAAGTAGCATTAGAGAAACTCGTCGTCCGACTAGGAAAAAAATCTTCCTTACGTAAGGTTAATTCAGAATAGGTGTGCATGCACTTCAAATCATTATTTAAAGTGTTACATAAACTGCAACTACATGTACTTCGTTTTGAATAACATTTGATCATTCAATTGTTTGTCATTGTTTGCATAAACTTTAATTGTATACCAGGATCTTGAACATGATAATCTTACATATAATCGTTATAGAAAACATACCTGAATCGTAGGCCATTATCGTGAAGCGGAAGCATTAATTAGTAAGTTGGTTTCTCGCCCCTTTTCCTAGCTTTACGTTACCGCCTCCTTTAGTGATGGGAGGAAAAATAATACGGTAACCCTAATGGGTGGGGAGAGGACCAATTTATAGAGGCTCTCACTTAATCTGGTACGTCCATCAAGTAAGTGATCAGACATATGAGATTTGTTAATTAAATACTAATTATGGGCCTTAAACCTATTGGGCCACAATTAACTTAACGTAAGAAAACTTACATTCTCCCACTTGGCCCAATAATCACATAATATTAATATTTAATCATATAAATATTAACTGCACATTAACAAATCTCTTCTATAATGTCCATCATAAACACCATAATACAATAAACTACTAAATGTGAGTTATGGCGGTTATATATAATCTGTCTACATACTCCCTTCCATATACTACAACATTAGCAACTCATCGTACCAGGTCCATAAGCTATAAATATTATGGTCCACAATAATGTCTCATTGAGACTTATCCTGTAGCTTCTCAAAACAATAATGTGTACACCATTATGAGAAACAGGAAATGAATAATGTATATCAGAAACACGTAAATGAGATCAGAGTGTCAAAACATCATAAGTACATCAGTCATAAATACAGCCAAGACCCATTCTATGTACATGTTCTTTAAATGTCTTTGGTTGTAAGCCTTTCGTTAACGGATATGCAATCATGAGATATGTTCTAATATGCTCAAGTGACACTCTTTGTTTTTGAACTTCCTCCTTGACGGTAAATGTAACGACCCGGTCGGTCATTTTAAGAATTAATGCCTCGATCCCCTATTTACCGTTTCTCTCATGTCTATTTATGTTATTGGAACCTATCGGTGCGTTAAGTGATGAAATCTGGGGTGATTTTGGACACATAGTCCATAAATGTGGATCTTAGCTTTAGAAATATGGTCATAGATAGAGCTGTGTGAAGACGGATCCAGAATGGGATTCCGACAACTCCGTTATCTCCATTGGTGATTTCGGGGTTAGGAGTGTACTCGGAATGTGTTTTCGAGGTCAGCTGTGGATTTAGGCTTGAATTGGAGAAAGTTAGAAATTCGGCGAATTCGGCCGATAGATGAGATTTTGATATTGGACTCGGAATGGATTTCCGGAAAGGACAGCAGGTCCGCAATGTCGTTTATGACCATTGTGCAAAATTTGAGGTCATTCAGATGAGTTTAGACATGTTTCGGCGTCGGATGTGAATTCTAGAATATTCCTAAGTTCCTAGGCTTGAATCTATGCATAATCGATGATTTTGATGTTATGAGACGTGTTTTTAAGGCTCGACCTAGTTCGAAAAAGGTATTAGGGTCGGTTGGTTGTTTTGGTTGAGGTCCCGGGGGCTTCGGGGTTGTTTCGGATGCTTAATAGGAGAATTTGGAACTTATCAAATTGCTGAACCATAATTTCTTTTGGTGTTTTGCACCTGCGAAGGTTTTCCCGCAGGTGCGGACATGCAGGCACGATAAGGCTGGTCGCAGGTGCGATGGTGAGGCGCGACCAAACGATCGCAGGTGCGGCCCCAGTGGACTTAAGTGAATGTCGCACCTGCGATGCCTTTTCCGCAGGTGCGGTACCGCAGGTGCGGTACCGCAGGTGCGGTGAACGGGACCATAGGTGCGAGATCCCTATGTGTTTATTCCAAAAATCCGAGGGTTTGACTTTCATAAGTCTATCGTTTGAGAGCTCGGGAATTGGCAATTTTCTGTGGGTTTTGAAGAGAAGGATCATAGGTAACATTTTCTAATCCTAATTCATTGTTAGACCATTAGTCCATGTTCTTTTCTTTAGTTTAATTAACAAAAATCGGGGGAAAACCATGGGAACTTGATGAAACTTCCCCAACCGAAATTCTGAGAATTTAGGGGTTTTTACACATCGGATTTCGATGATTCTTGTCGAATGAGTTCGTGAGTGTATGGGTATCCGGAAAATAAAACTTTTACCCGATTCCAAGAGGTGGGCCCGAGGGGCGTTTTGGTCAAAAATCTTAATTTCGCGTATTAAATTCGAATTAATTAGTTATTTTGATTTCTTGAAATGATATTCACATTATGCAATTGAATTGACTAGATTTGGGCAACCCGGAGTTGGATACTCGTGGCAAGAGCGTGATTATTGGTTGATTAGCACATTCGAGGTAAGTGGCTTGCCTAACTCTGTGTTGGGGAAATTCCCTTAGGCATTTATAACTGATTTTTGACATAAAAACCCCGTGTACGTGAGGTGACGAGTACGTGCACGAGATATTCTCACTAATTTCATTGTTTCCTTTTATGACATACTTCATCTTCAATTCCTATTATTTCTGTTATTGGTTTAACTGAGTAGCGACTTAAGATTTTATCAAGTCCAACGATTTTACCTGATTTTCCACTCATTACTATTATTTGAAACTGGGTTAAGTACCTTCCTTTATATTTTCCAACTGTTTTCCAACTTTTTGAATTACGCTATATCTGATCTACATCTCGCATTACATATTTACATTGGGACTGCGGGCTATGACCTGAGACTTTCCCTTGCATTGTATTGCATATTTACATTGGGACTGCGGGCTATGACCTAAGGCTTTCCCTTGCATTGTATTGCATATTTACATTGGGACTATGGGCTATGACCTGAGACTTTCCCTTGCATTGTATTGCATATTTACATTGGGACTACGGGCCGAGACGTGAGACTTTCCCTTGAATTGCATTTCATTGTTACATTGGGACTGCGGGCCGAGACTTGAGACTTTCCTTTGTGTTGCATTGCACGACTATCTACTTATTTATATGTTGTGCCGAACTTAGATTTATTACTTCATTTTTTCCGGTTCACTTTACTTCCCGTTAATTATTACTGTTTTACTTAACTGTTAATTATATCTGTTTATTTTTGCAAACTCAGTAGAGCCGCAACCTGACCTCGTCACTAATTGACTGGGGTTAGGCTTGGCACTTACTGGGTATCGAATGTGGAGTACTCACGCCCTTCTGCGCATGTTTTTCCCATGTGCAGATCCAGGTACTAACGCACCGTTCTGGAGTCAGTAGAGTAGCAGATCTTTGGGAGACTTTGAGGTATTTCTGCAGCGTCCGCAGAGCTTCTGAGTCCCCCTCCTATCTTAGTATAGTTATAGCTCGTATATGAGATTACACTTTCATTTCCATTTTTTTATATTGAACCATAGAGTTTAGCTTGTGATGTTGGTGACATTCCGGGTTTTTGGAAGTAAAAAAAAACTGTATATGCTAAGCAGCTACGTTATATCTAGTTGATATCCTTTCTGTCTTCATTTTATTGATTCTGTTACATTCCGCAAATTCTAGGCTTACCTAGTCATAGTGACTAGATGTCGTCATGATATCTTTTGGAGGGTAAATTGGGTCGTGACAAGTTGGTATCATAGCGTCTAGGTTCATAGGAGTCACAACATCACAAGCTGGTTTATTAGAGTCTCGCGGATCGGTGCGGAGACGTCTGTATCTATCTTCGTGAGGCTATGTAACTGTTAAGAACAATCAAATTCTTTGTAATTCCTTATCGTGCTATTTACCATCATCAAATTCTTAAACTCTATTCTATTCTTGCTTGCAGATGGTTTGTACCCGCACCGGACGTACTGAGGACCAGGCACCCGAGCCCCCAATTAGAGCCACCAGAGGCAGGGGCCGGGGCCGGGGTCGAGCACGCAGTGCAGCCCGAGCACCGGCCAGAGCAGAGGCAGAGGAGCCCCCAGCAGCTACAGTTGGAGGGGCATATGAGGTCCCTACTGTCACTCCAGACCTCCAGGAGACTTTGGCCCAATTCATGAGTGCTTTCAGTACTCTGTAACAGACGGGACTACTTCTGATAGCCCCAGCTACATCCCAGGCCAGGGGAGGGACACAGACTCTCATAGCCCGTACTCCTGAGCAGAGGTTTCATATGGGGCAGGTTCCAGAGTATATCCCCATGCCTCCTGCAGCTCCAGTTCAGCCTGAGGCCAGCGCAGCTATATCTGAGTCTGAGCAACTCCGTCTTGAGAGGTACAAGAAGTACCACCCACCTGATTTGAGCGATTGGCTTCAGATGACACTATGGGTTTTCTTGAAGAGTGTCATCGTATCCTTCGCACCATGGGTATTGTGGAGACGAGTGGGGTCTCTTTCACTACTTTCCAGCTGAGAGGAGCAGCTTATCAGTGGTGGCGTGCATTTGAGCTTAGTAGTCCGGACGAGGCAGCCTCACTTACTTGGGCTTAGTTTTCAGAGATGTTTTTGATCGAGTTTGTTCCTCAGAGTCTCAGGGATGTTTGGCGTGCAGAGTTTGAGCAGCTACGCCAGGGTACCATGACCGTGTCAGAGTATGCAGTCCGGTTCAGTGATTTGGCACGACATGCACTAGCTTTGGTTTCTACGGTCAGAGAGAGAGTCTGCCGTTTTATTGAGGGGCTCTATCCCACCATTCGTACTAGCATGGACAGAGAGCTGGAGACAAATATTACTTACCAGCATGCCGTGAGCATTGCTAGGAGGATTGAGAGTATGTTGGCTCAGAACAGAGAGGAGAGAGAGGCCAAGAGGTCTCGACAGACGGGTCATTTTTCAGGAGTTCGTGCACCTGCAACACGCCCTAGTAGGGGTTTTGTGAGCCGCCCCATTCATTCAGCTCTCCCAGCAGCCAGCGGTATTCCAGCTCCTCTTTGACCTCAGGAGCCTTATTATGCAGCACCGGTATCTCAGGTGCCTCCAGCTCGAGGTGCTATCACTGGCCAGTCCAGCAGGCCAGTTCAGAGTCAGCAGCAGCCATTGGGTCCTCATAGGGGTTTTTTTGGGTGTGGTGACCCTCGGCATATGATCAAGGATTTCCCCAGAGCGAGGAGGGGCGCACCACCTCAGACTTATCAGGGTGCACCCCCTCAGATTTATCAGGCTCCACGTCTTCCTTCAGGTCCTCCAGCCATTCTTCCAGCCCCAACTACTACCCCACTACCTCAGACAGTTCAAGGTGGAGGTCGGGGAGGTTGAGGTCGCCCTAGAGGGGGAGACCAAGCCAGGAACTATGCTCTTCCGGCCCGGTCTGAGGCCATTGCTTCAGATTCAGTCATAACAGGTATTGTCCCCGTTTGTCATGGGGATGCATAAATATTATTTCACCCAGGCTCTACATATTCATATGTGTCTTCCTATTTTGCTTCACATATAGGGATAGCCCGGGACTCTTTGAGTTCCCCTGTTTATGTTTCTACTTCGGTGGGAGATTCTCTTGTTGTGGACCGCGTATATCGGTCATGTTTGATTAGTATCAGCAGTTTTGAGACTAGAGCTGATTTGATACTACTCAGTATGGTAGATTTTGATGTTATAATGGATATTGACTGGATGTCTCCGTATTATGCTATTCTTTATTTTCACGCCAAGACCGTGACGCTGGCTATGCCAGGATCTCCGAGGTTAGAGTGGAGAGGTTCCTTGGAGTATACTCCCCCCCCCCCGAGTCATTTATTTTCTTAAGGCTCAGCGGATGGTTGAGAAGGGGTGTGATGCATATTTGGCTTATGTGAGAGATGTTAGTACTGAGACCCCTATAGTGGAGTTAGTTCCAGTTGTCAGTGACTATTCTGATGTTTATTTAGGTGATCTTCCGGGTATGCCACCTGATAGAGACATTGATTTTGGCATTGACTTGTTGCCGGCACTCAGCCCATTTCCATTCCTCCTTATCGCATGGCTCCTCCTGAGTTGAAGGATTTGAAGGAGCAGTTATAGGAGTTGCTTGAGAAGGGATTCATCAGGCCCATTGTATCACCTTGGGGCGCTCCGATATTATTTGTGAAGAAAAAGTATGGCTCGATGCGTATGTGTATTGACTACCGGTAGTTAAATAAGGTGACAGTGAAGAACAGGTACCTATTGCCTCGAATTGATGATCTATTTGACCAGCTACAGGGTGCTAGAGTGTTCTCCAAGATTGATCAACGTTCGGGTTATCATCAGCTGAAGATTCGGGAACCAAATCTCGAAGACTGCCTTCAGGACCAGATATGGCCACTATGAGTTCCTTGTTATGTCATTCGGGCTGACTAACGCCCCACCAGCCTTCATGCACCTAATGCACAGCATATTTCGACCTTATCTTGATACATTCTTCATTGTGTTTATTGATGACATTCTGGTATATTCTAGGTCTCAGGGGGACCATGAGCAGCACTTGAGGACCGTGCTTCAGACATTGAGGGAGAAGAAGTTGTATGCCAAGTTTTCTAAGTATGAATTTTGCCTTGATTCTGTGGCATTCTTAGGCCACGTGGTGTCTTCAGATGGGATCAAGGTAGACCCGAAGAAGGCGGAGGCAGTGCAGAGTTGTCCCAGACCGTCTTCAGCTACTAAGATCCGCAGTTTCCTCGGGCTGGCTTGGTATTATCGCCGTTTTGTGGAGGGGTTTTCATCCATTTCAGTACCCATGAATAGATTGACCCAGAAGGGTGCACCTGTTATATGGACTGAGGAGTGTGAGGAGAGCTTTCAGAAGCTCAAGACAGCCCAGACTACAGCTCCTGTGTTGGTTTTGCCTACCGGTTCCGGATCCTATATAATTTATTGTGATGCTTCGCGGATTGGCTTGGGAGCGGTGTTGATGCAGGACGGTAGGGTGATTGCCTACGCGTCCAGGCAGTTGAAAGTCCATGAGAAAACTACCATGTTCATTATCTCGAGTTGGCAGTGATTGTTCACGCCCTGAAGATATGGCGTTATTATTTATATGGTGTTCCCTATGAGATATTCACGGATCACCAGAGTTTGCAGCACATATTCAGGCAGAAGGATCTAATTTTGCGCCAGCGTAGGTGGTTAGAGTTGCTAAAGGACTATGACATCACTATATTATACCACCCGAGGAAGGCCAATGTGGTGGCCGACGCCTTGAGTCGCCGGGCGGAGAGTTTGGGGAGTTTGGCATACCTTCATGCAGCTGAGAGGCCTCTAGCCTTAGATGTTCAGTCCTTATCCAGTCAGTTCGTGAGATTGGATCTTTCTGAGCCTTGCCGGGTATTAGCTTGTGTGGTTGCTCGATCTTCCCTCCATGCCGTATGAGAGAGCGCCAGTATGATGAACCCCACCTTTTGGTTCTTCAGGATAGAGTCCGACGGGGAGATGCCAGAGATATGACTATAGGAGAGGATGGGGTGATGAGGATGCAGGGCCGTATCTGCGTGCCCAACGTAGATGTGCTTCGGGAGGTGATTCTTGAGGAGGCCCATAGTTCGCGGTATTCCATCCATCCGGGTACCGCAAAGATGTACCAGGATCTGAGACAACACTATTGGTGGCGAAGGATGAAGAAGGATATAGCAGAGTTTGTAGCCAAGTGTCTCAACTGTCAACAGGTCAAATGTGAGCATCAGAGACCGGGAGGGTTACTTCAGCAGATTGAGCTTCCAGAGTGGAAGTGGGAGCGGATCACCATGGACTTTGTGGTTGGACTTCCTCGAAATTTGAGGAAGCATGATGCTATTTGGGTGATTGTGGATCGGCTGACCAAATCAGCCCATTTCATTTCGGTACTGACTACATATTCATCGGAGAGGTTGGCTGAGATTTATATCAAAGAGATTGTTCGCCTCCATGGTATTCCAGTATCTATCATTTCAGACAGAGGTACACAGTTCACTTCACGGTTCTGGAGAGCTGTTCAGCAGGATTTAGGCACAAGGGTAGAGTTGAGCACAACTTTTCACCCTCAGACGGACGGGCAGTCCGAGCGCATGATTCAAATCCTCGAGGATATGCTTCGTGCCTGTGTGATGGATTTTGGAGGGTCATGGGATCGATTCTTGCCTCTGGCAGAGTTTTCTTACAACAACAGTTTCCATTCCAGCATTCAGATGGCGCCATATGAGGCACTGTATGGTAGGCGGTGCAGGTCTCCCGTGGGATGGTTTGAGCCGGGCGAGGCCCGATTGTTGGGTACAGACATGGTTCAGGATGCCCTAGAAAAGGTGAAGGTGATTCAAAAGAGACTTCACACAGCTCAGTCCAGGCAGAAGAGCTATGCGGATCGGAAGGTTCGGGACTTGGCATTTATGGCTGGTGATCGGGTTTTACTTCGAGTATCATTTATGAAGGGAGTCATGAGGTTCGGGAAGAAAGGCAAGCTGAGTCCGAGATTTATTGGCCCTTTTGAGGTGTTGTGACGTATTGGGGAGGTTGCTTATAAGCTAGCCCTGCCTCCCAGCCTAGCAGGGGTTCATCCGGTGTTCCACGTCTCCATGCTCCGGAAGTATCACGGTGAGCGGACTCATGTCTTGGATTTCAGCTTAGTCCAACTGGACAAGGATCTATCATATGTTGAGGATCCTGTGGCTATATTGGACAGGCAGGTTAGAAAGCTCAGGTCAAAGGATATTGTGTCAGTAAAGATTCAGTCAAGGGGTCAGCCAGTTGAGGAGGCGACTTGGGAGATCGAGCAGGATATGTGGAGTCAGTACCCTTATCTTTTCCCAGCTCCAGGTATGTTTCTATGGTCATTCGAGGACGAACGATTTTCTTAAGAGGGGAGGATGTAACGACCTGGTCAGTAGTTTTAAGATATAACGCCCTGATCCCTTATTTACCGTTTCTCCCATGTCTACTTATGTTATTGGAACCTGTCGGTGCGTTGAGTGATGAAATACGGGGTGATTTTGGACACATAATCCCTAAATGTGGATCTTAGCTTTAGAAATCTGGATGTAGCTAGAGTTGTGTGAAGACGAATCCGGAATGGGATTTCGTTGACTCCGTTATCTCCGTTGGGTGATTTCGGGGTTAGGAGCGTACTCAAAATGTGTTTTCGAGGTCGGTTGTGGATTTAGGCTTGAATTGGCGAAAGTTAGAAATTTTGCGAATTCGGCCGATACTTGAGATTTTGATATCGGACTCAGAATGGATATCCGAAAGCCACAGCAGGTCCGCAATTTTGTTTATGACCTGTGTACAAAATTTGAGGTCATTCGGATGAGTTTAGACGTATTTCGGCGTCGGATGTGAATTCTAGAATTGTCCTAAGTTCCTAAGCTTCAATCTATGCATAATCGATGATTTTGATGTTACGAGACGTGTTTTTAAGGATCGACCTAGTTCGAATAAGGTATTAGGGTTGGTTGGTGGTTTTGGTTGAGGTCCCAGGGGCCTCGGGGTTGTTTCGGATGCTTAATAGGAGAATTTGGAACTTATCAAATTGCTGAACAAGACTTTCTTCTGGTGTTTCGCACCTGCGAAGGTTTTCCCGCAGGTGCGGACAGGCAGGCGCAATAGGGCTGGTCGCAGGTGCGACCTGGGTTCCGCATGCACGGAACCGCAGGCGTGACCAAACGACCACAGGTGCGGCCCTAGTGGACTTAAGTGAATTCCGCACCTGCGATGCTTTTTTCGCAGGTGCGGTGAACGGGACCGCAGGTGCGAGATCCCTGTGTGTTTATTCCAAAAATCCGAGGGTTTGAATTTCATAAGTCTAAAATCATTTTAGAGTTCTGGAATTGGCGATTTTTAGTGGTTTTTGAAGAGAAGGATCATAGGTAACGTTTTCTAATCTTAATTCATTGTTAGACCATTAATCCCCATTTTTTTCTTTAGTTTAATTAACAAAAATGGGGGTAAAACCATGGGAACTTGATGAAACTTCTCCAACCGAAATTCTGAGAATTTAGGGGCTTTTTGACATCGGATTTCGATGATTCTTGTCGAATGAGTTCGTGAGTGAATGGGTGTCCGGAAAATATAACTTTTACCCGATTTCGAGATGTGGGCCCGAGGGGAGTTTTGGTCAAAATTCCTAATTTCGCGTATTAGCTTCGAATTAATTAATTATTTTGATTTCGTGCAATGATATTCACATTATGCAATTGAATTGACTAGATTTGGGCAATTCGGGGCAAGAGCGTGATTATTGGTTGATTAGGACATTCGAGGTAAGTGACTTGCCTAACTCTGTGTTGGGAAAATTCCCTTAGGCATTTATAACTAATTTTTTACATAAAAACCCTGTGTATGTGAGGTGACGAGTACGTGCACGTGATATTCTCACTAATTCCATTGTTTCCTTTTATGACATATTTCATCTTCAATTCCTATTATTTTTGTTACTGGTTTAACTGTGTAGCGACTTTGATTTTATCAAGTCCAACGATTTTACCTGATTTTCCACTCGTTACTATTATTTAAAACTGGGTTAAGTACCTTCCTCTATATTTTCCAACTGTTTTCCCAACCTTTTGAATTACGCTATATCTGATCTACATCTCGCATTACATATTTACATTGGGACTACGGGCTATGACCTGAGACTTTCCCTTGCATTGTATTGCATATTTACATTGGGACTACGGGCTATGACCTGAGACTTTCCCTTGCATTGTATTGCATACTTACATTGGGACTGCGGGCTATGACCAGAGACTTTCCCTTGCATTGTATTGCATACTTACATTGGGACTGCGGGCTATGACATGAGACTTTCCCTTGCATTGTATTGCATATTTACATTGGGACTGCGGGCTATGACCTGAGACTTTCCCTTGCATTGTATTGCATATTTACATTGGGACTGCGGGCTATGACCTGAGACTTTCCCTTGCATTACATTGAATATTTACATTGGGACTACGGGCCGAGACATGAGACTTTCCCTTGAATTGCATTGCATATTTACATTGGGACTGCGGGCCGAGACTTGAGACTTTCCCCTGTATTGCATTTCAAGACTATCTACTGATTTATATGTTGTGCGGAATTGAGATTTATTACTTCGTTCTTTCTGGTTCACTTTACTTCCCGTTAATTATTACTGTTTTACTTAACTGTTAATTATATCTGTTTATTTTTGCAAACTCAGTAGAGCCGCAACCTGACCTCGTCACTACTTCACTGGGGTTAGGCTTGGCACTTACTGGGTACCGAATGTGGAGTACTCACGCCCTTCTGCGCATGTTTTTCCCATGTGCAGATCCACGTACCAGCACACCGTTCCGGAGTCAGTAGAGTAGCAAATCTTTTGGAGACTTTGAGGTATTTCTACAGCGTCCGCATCTGAGCCCCCCTCCTATCTTAGTATAGTTATAATTCGTGTATGAGACTACACTTTCATTTCCAGTTTTGTATATTGAACCATAGAGTTTAACTTGTGATGTTGGTGGCATTCCGGGTTTTGGGAAGTAAAAAAAAACTGTATATGCAGAGCAGCTACGTTATATCTAGTTGATAGCCTTTCTATCTTTATTTTATTGATTCTGTTGTTTTCCGCAAATTCTAGGCTTACCTAGTCATAGAGACTAGGTGCCGTCACGATACCTTTTGGAGGGTAAATTGGGTCTTGACAGTAAAGTACTTTAACTCCATATGTTTTGCACCTTTGGAGTAGTTATCGTTCTTGGAGAAGAATACTGCTGCAGAATTATCACAGTAAATTTTCAACGGCTTGGTAATGGTGTCGACAACCCCAAGTCCTGAAATAAAGTTTCGCAGCCATAATGCCTGAATTGTGGCTTCAAAACATGCCACAAATTCTTCTTCCATCGTGGATGTAGCAATGACTGACTGTTTGGCACTCTTCCATGATATTGCTCTTTCAGCTAATTGGAACAAATAACCAAACGTGGATTTTCTAGTGTCAACACATCCAGCGAAATCAGAATCCGAGTATCCAACAACTTCCAAATGCTTGGATCTCCTATATATGACCATGTAATCCTTTGTTCCTTTCAGTTACCTCAAAACTTTCTTTGCATCTTTCCAGTGATCAATTCCTGGGTTACTCTGATATCTTTGTAGCATTCCGACCGCGAAACTAATATTCGGTCTTGTGCAAGTCCGAGTATACATCAGACTACCCACAATAGAAGAGTAAGGAATTGATTCCATTTCTTTCCATTCTGCATCATTCTTAGGGCATTGCATGAGACTAAATTTGTCCCCTTTTTAAATTGGGACAATTCTTGTTGAACAATTGTTCATGTTAAATCTCTCTAGAACTCTTTCGATATAGCCTTTCTGAGACAATCCCAATAATCCTTGTGATCTATCATGGAATATTTCTATTCCTATCACATAGGATGCCTCACCCATATCTCTCATTTCAAAATTCTTAGAGAGAAAATCTTTAGTCTCACGCAATATGCCTAAATCACTAGCAGCAAGTAGAATGTCATCAACATATAGGACTAAAAATATAAACTTTTTCCCACTGATCTTTTGGTATATACACCGATCAACGGTATTTTCCACAAATCCAAAAGATGTTATGGTATTATTAAACTTAATATACCATTGTCGTGAGGCTTGTTTAAGTCCATATATTGACTTCTTCAATTTACACACCATTTGACTTTTTCCTTTAGTTTCAAAACCCTCTGGTTGGTCCATATAAACTTCCTCCTTGAGGTCTCCATTAAGAAAGGTAGTTTTCACATCCATTTGGTGTAAATCTAAATCATAATGGGCCACCAATGACATAATAATTCTTAACGAGTCATTCTTTGAGACCGGTGAAAAGGTCTCTTTATAGTCAATGCCTACTTTCTGAGTATAACCCTTGGAAACAAGTCTGGCTTTATATCGTTCAATATTTCCATTTGAATCGTGTTTGGTCTTAAAGACCCATCTACACCCAATTCTTTTAGAATTTATGGTAATTCAACGAGATCCCACACTTTATTGTATTCCATGGATTTTAGCTCTTCCTTCATGGCATCAATCCATTTTTCAAACTCATTACTTTCTATGGCTTGTGAAAATGAAACTGGATCCTTATTAAGACCAATATCAAAATCTGGCTCTTGCAAATAAACCACGTAATTATCCGAAATAGCCGATTTTCTAACTCTTTGAGATTTTCTTAATGGCATTTCTTGTGGTTCATTTGTGTCAGATATTTGTGAGTTAGTTTCTTCATGAAGTGTTTCATCCAAATGTTGCTCGGTGTTGTCAAAGTGTTCTTCAACAACTGGAACAATATTTGGTATTTGTGTGGAAATAGGTACATTCGTGGGTAATAGAATATTGACCCTCACCTTTTTTATTTCCACACTTTGCTTTTCAACACTCCCACTAACTTCACCATTCTCAATGAATCTTGCATTACCGGTTTCAACAATTCTCGAATTATGGTTTGGACAGTAAAACACATACCCTTTAGATTTCTCTGGGTAACCAATAAAGTAACCACTTACTGTTCGTGAATCTAATTTCTGTTCTTGTGGATTATAAACTCTAGCTTCCGCTGGGCAACCCCAAACATTCATGTGCCTTAAACTAGGTTTCCTTCCTGTCCACTGTTCAAAGGGTTCTTTGGAACTGCCTTATTAGGAACCCTGTTTAATAAATATATAGCGTTTTAAGAGCATACATCCACAATGATTTGGGTAATGAGGAATTACTCATCATGCTCCTAACCATATCCATAAGTGTTCAATTACGCCTTTCTGCAACACCATTTTGTTAAGGTGTTCCTGGCATAGTATATTGTGCACATATGCCACGTTCCTCGAGGAACTTTGCAAATAGACCTGGACATTGTCATGATTCGTTATATTTACCATAATATTCACCTCCTCTGTCTGACCTAATAATTTTTACCTTTTTATCTTATTGCCTTTCAACCTCATTAACAAACACCTTGAGAGCATATGTTGCTTGAGATTTTTCTTTCAGCAAATAAATGTATCCATAACGTGAAAAATCATCGATAAAAGTGATAAATATTTCTCTCCACCAAAAGATGGAACATCAAAGGGTCCACAAATATCGGTGTATAATTTCAAGAAGATGAGTGTTTCTTGTGGAACCTTTCTTACTATGCTTGGTTTGCTTTACCTTAATGCAATCAAAACATATAGTAAGATCAGTAAAATTTGGATTCGGAAGAATCTCATTATTTACTAATCTTTCTAACCTTTCTTTGGATATATGACCCAAATGTCTATGAAACAAGTAAGCAGAACTTTTATCTAGTGAACTACATTTAATTCCAACATTTCGTTGAACATTAAGAAGGGATTCAGAAAAACCAATATCGAGTTTCAATTTATATAAACCATCACTAATAAAACCAGAACCATAAAAGATAGCATTCTTATATAAATTAAAACAACCATTTCTAAACTTTAAATCAAATCCAGAAACATCAAGTCTTGAAAGAGAAATCAAATTCCTAGAAACTGAAGGTACATAAAGAGTCTATAATAGATCAAGGTGACGTCCTATCTCCGTGATCAAATGATAAGTACCTATGCCTTCAATTGGAGCCTTCATATGATTTTCCATGAACAAGAAATCCTTATTTGGATTTGTAGTTTGGATCGTAAGGAATCCCTGCAACATACTAGATACATGAGCAGTTACTCCAGAATCAAGCCACCAAGTATTATTAGGAACTTCTACTAAATTTGATTCGAAACATACAAACGCACTAATTGTACCTTTCTTTTCGAACCAAGCTTTACGTTTCAGGCAATCTTTCTGATAGTATCCTTCCTTGTTATAGAAATGACACGTATCTACCTTATGTTCCTTGTTAGCATCCTGTGGATCTTTAGCAGGTGCTTTCTTCTTCTTGAACTTGTTGGCCTTCACTTTAAGTCCTTTACCAGCTCCGTGGCCCATGAGGTTAATTAAATGATTCCCTTGTTTCTTAATTCTCGACTCCTCCTGAGTAAGCATACTGGACAATTCACTAACATTCCACTTTTCCTTAATAGTCTTATAGTTAATTTGAAAAGGTCCATACTCAGGAGGCAACGAGTTCAGAATAAACTGAACCAAGAAGGAGTCATCCACTTTTAACCCCAAGGTCTGAAGTCTTGTTGCAATGTTAGTCATCTCGATGATATGGTTTTGCATACTACGCGACCTATCAAACTTTATGGTCGTGAGTTCAGCCATTAGTGTACATCTGTAGAACGAAAACATTCTTCCACAAATGTCAGGTATTCCCTGGCACTTTCTGTTTGTGGAATAGTACTCTTAATGTTGTTGGCAATATTCATTCGCATAAACATAAGGCTTAGCCTGTTAGAGCGTTCCCATGCTTTATGGAAAGACTTCTCATCCGCACTGCTCGAATCAGTAATGGCAGCGGGCTTATCATTCAGCAGAGCCAAGTCAAGATCCATCACACCTAAGTGGAACTGGACTTGTTCACGCCATTTAGAGAAGTTCAATCTGTTGAACACAGAAACAGACGAAGCAAGAAAATGAAAAGGGATAGCTGTAAAATAGATAATACATGCTCACAAATCAATATGGATTCAACAAAACAGTTAAAGCATATCGTAGTTCTCCTTTGGGTAAATACTACGACACACTATCATAATTTAAATGCCATTTAGTCTTTAATAGGTAATTAAATATTTTTAACCAAATATATATGCCATCATTAGACAGACAATATATATTTGACTAAGAATATTAATGTACCTCATCATATTCACTATTCATAGAATAATTGATTTACCTTTGGGTAAATCCTTAAGTTCTAACAATAGTGAAAATTGATTTATCCACTAATTTTTAATTATAGGCATTTCATTAATTTCATGGATAAACTATAATTTTATGTATGCATATTTTCATAAACAAACTAGTTTGGCCACTTAGGTGACTAACAAACTATATAACATAAGTGCACACACAAAATAGAGATCATAAGATTTTATGCATGTGAATACTTTAAAAATTCTAGTTTGGTCATTTTGGTGACTAACAAACTATATGTAACTTTAAAGATATACATTACTCATTGCATAATATAATATAAGAACCAAATAGCAATCAATTCAATGAGGGATTTACGTGCAATTACTGTTAAGTGTATGCATTCCAGAAACCTAGCAGATGTACATTTATTTTTCGTAGCAGTAACTGTATTATCAGCCTCTATCGCAATTATTTTATGCTGTGTCGCGGCATGGGTTTTGCTTTTCAGACATAGAAATCACGGATGTTATTGAGACCCCACTCCGGCAACTACATTATCGTCCCTTGCAAAGTCACCAGGTTAAATCCTTCTATTTACATGTATATGATATAGTGCAATCTGGTTTGCCTAGTGTTCTTATGTTCTTTGTCTTAAGTTCTCTTAATTAATGCCGAAAAGGAAATTCAAGGTCCTTAATAATTTTCTAGTGGTAAAACCTACTTAGCCTATTTGTTCTGTTTTGTACTTTGTAAAATAAATTAAAGGGTTAAGTTCAGTACTGTATTTTACAAACAAAATCTAAAAATCATGATAATATATTTAAATCATGATTCATAATTGCCGAAGGCAGTACGTGATTCTAAAAATACATTGATAGATAGTTGTTCTTCAATGAAGATTATCCGTTCAAATAATCAAGGCTCCAGATACCACATGTTTGCATAAACTTTAATTGTATACCAGGATCTTGAACATGATAATCTTACATATAATCGTTGTTGATACCCAATATTTTTTTCAAGTTATTTTCAAACTTGTATATATACTTCCAAAACCACTCCTTACAGTAACTGGTATTTTCTCACAGTTTTTCGTATTTTTATCAAATTATTTTCCTGTTTATTTAATACTTTATATTCCATAATTATTCATAAATGATATAATTTCAAATTATTTTTTCCAAACATGTTATTTATATCCTACTTAATTCCCTTAGGATTTTATTATTTCACAGATTAGCCAATATTGGCATCATTAGTTAATTTCAGCAATTTTTGCAATTATAGCACAAATGTGCATTTATACCATTTTAAAATCAGTAAATGATCATTTATAATTTTTATATCTTAGTCAATTGCCTTAATTTCATTTATTTGGTCTCAACTTATTTTTACACAATTCTTAGCTATTTTATTAATTAATTATCCTATTTAAATGGGTATTTAACGTTTAGCCCATTTTTATTTAAATTATAACCAGATTTAAACCCAACCCACCTGACCCAAAACCCACAAATAACCCAGCCCAAAATCCACAAATAACCCGGCCCAACCTCACACTTGATCTAAACTGTTGATCAAATGAGATCAACGGTCCAGATCATTGTTACCATAACTAAACCTAATCACTACCCCTCTCGGACCCCTCATTCTCTAACACTCACTCTCTCCCTATCTCTCTCTGTTACTCTCTAGTTCTCTTTAGGAGCCTCCTTGGCTTCCCTTCTCCGATGGAGTCCGGTCATCTTCTCCGACTGGTTCTCTCACCTGAAACCATGGCTCGTCATCGTCTCATGGCTATTTGTCCACTTTGCACCAGTCCAGTGATGCTCTGGAGCTCTCAGGCGAACCTGGAGCGGTCCAACTCACCTCCCATGGTCTCGTGCTACTTTCCGGCCTCCCCGACCGTTTGAGTAATTTTACAACCTGTTCCGGCTTAGGCTGGTGTCTTTGAGGTTCTTCTTACTTCTTTAGGTTACACGAAATCCTAACCCTATATCTTTCGATTTATTCTAGATCTACTTTAGATCTATAGTATTCCGAAGTTTCTTTCTATATTTTTCTTTGAAAACTTTCATCTTTAAACGATCTGTCAATTTTTAAAACTAGGGTTTCATAAACCTCTTTCAAAATTGATTTTTCTTTACTTCTGCTTTAATGTTATTCTATTTTTTTCTTTGTTAATGCGTTTTGATTCAAAGCTTCTTATGAAAAACCCCATTTTTTAAGGTTTTTAGTCCGTCTTGTTTGCTATGTTTAGCCAATCTGTATATTTCGCCTAGGCTCTCTATGTGCTCTATGTTTGTTACTTTAATTCATGGTTAGGGTTCCTGATACCCTCTACTGACTCTGTAATTTTTTCTTCGAACCTATGATTCTGTATGTTCTGTACTGGTTTTTTTTGAATTATTTCCCTTGATTGTGTGACACTTTCCATGATTGTGCCTGATTCCCTGTGATTCCAATTACTGTCGAGATTCCCTCGACTAATTTCAAGAATTAAACCCATACTTTGTTTTGTGAATATGATATCAGTGTGTACTTTCCTTAATTACGTGTTATGAGCCTGGTCTTTATTACACATTCCATGTTTTTACTACCCCTGTTATGGTAAGATCACTCTATTTGATTCCTTTCCCTGATTTAACTCTGATTGGCCCGTTTGAACTTGACTCCCTAATTAAAGGGAGTTCAGACCTTTAATTGGCACTGATTGGTTGTTATTTCCATAATTATGCTAGACTAATTATTCCTTACCTTATTTTCTTTACTCGTTTTCAGAATTATAAATACCCTACTCCCTTTAGCATAACAGGAACCAATAGATACACGAACACACACAAAAACAGTACTCATATTACTCATATTCTCTCTTGTTCTTCTAGCTACTCAGTCGGCTGAAAGTCAAGACTGAACAACTTACTATTGCTCTATTGCTCTGCACACCACTGTCTTGTTGCTCTACTTCTCTACACCTCGTTGTTCTATTCTTATTCCTAACTGGTATGTTTCTAGTTTAAGTTTATAGCATCCAACTCAACATGTTTTCTGTGTTCAGCATGTCTGTTTGCTTATGTGATTCCCCTTTCCCTTTAATCTAGCATGTCTACTGCTTTCCCTTACATGTTTCCATCATGAATCTGCCAGACTCCCAACACTATGAGCATGCACCCCGTAATACTTAGTTATTATGTAAATCCTAATCATGGACCTAATATGTGACTTTGGTTGACACCCCTCAATCTGATGCTTTTAGATTCCTGGCATGAACATTCTGTGATAACTAGGCTGTGATTGTTTAAACCATATAGCACTAGCCTAAGGACTATTTGTGTGCAAGTCTGCCTCTATCATGTGACTTATTTGTCCCCAGTCCCCTATCCCTATTTGTGTTTGCTTCCTAAGCCATGTATGTTCTGGGTTGCTGATTGTCTTGTTTCTTTCTTCTGCAAACCAGTTTTCGTAAAACAAACTATCATGTTGATTTCTGAAGCTATTTTTCAAAACAACTATTTCCAAAAGCTCCTTTTCAAACTCAACTCTTTTCTAAACTATAGGCACATCTCACTACTCTTAGCTCCAAGTTTTGCCCCCTTCGTGTGAGCACTGCCTTGGGTACCATTTTAGTACCCATTGAACTCTGAAACACAAGGTTGGCATTCCACACTGCACTTACTCATTCCTGGCTAGGGTACTTGGGTGTGAGCACTACCTAGGGTCTTCTGAGATCCTTAGGAACTCTGACGCACCTGGGCTACAAAAGGTCCTAGTGTATGGCATATGGCATTGTTTGATCTGAGGACTTGGGCCTACTGTTAGGCCTTCTGTAGTGTAACTTCTTAATTTCCTTATTTATAGAGTTTGTGCAAGGCTGGTCTGTAATAATTAATTGTAAAAAAAGTTATGGGCTGGATAGTGAAATGGGCGGGTTTGTGCATGCTTAGTATAATTATGGGTAGAAACCATGCTATAGGATTTATTTTGTATATATGCGCAATAGTTACCATGCTTAGGAATACTTGCCATGCATGCATTAGAAAACATGTTTTAGGCCCGTTTATCTCAGCATCTTTACCATACTCATGCCTCATTTAGAAATCCTGTTTGTAGTTAAATAACTATAAAATGGTTGTTATAATGTTACTTCCTCTGCATCTTCACGATCACCATGTCTAGAAATCTTGTTTTAGGTTTAAAAAAACATTAATCGTCAATATTTCATTAGAGATTATGTTATCCTGGGAATTCATTCTCAGCATGCTCATATTAGCTACGTCTAATTCATTTGTTAAGGACATACTGCTATTTGCATTAGAAATCATGAGCTAGGTTTGACAACTTAACTACGCTTCTGTATTTCCTGTTTCGAGTCAAAAGATGTGTTAATAAATAAGTTCCGCCTTAAATTAGTAATAGATTCTGATTTCTGAAAACGTTTGTGCATTCAGAAAAGCATGCGTAGGTTTGCATCATTCCACACTCTGTATGCATTTAGATATCCTGTTTTTGTAGGGCTTTGCATTCACGTTAGTAAATACTCGCTCATTTACCATGATCAAGTCTAAATAGGATAACTGGAATTTGTTAAACCCGCCTAGGCAAGCCTTAGGCATTAAGTTTATTAAAACTGGAAAACTGTCTCTTTGTATTATTTGGGCTAAATTCCAGATCAGAATTCATAATCTAGAATTGGTAAAAAGGTTTCTTCTGAAACTCAGTAATCAGACTGCTCCATTACTGTATTCTCACTTAGACATCCTGCCTTAGGTTCTAAAAATGCAAAGACCTCTATGTGTTTGAGTCGTGCTAGTTATGTGTATGAATTTGTGGAGGAATTCATGAACCCCATATCTGCTCCTGTGTGTCCCCTATACTTGCAGTCCTTTAGAATTTGTTCTTTAAACTTAGGGGTTCTGCCTAGTACCTACCCTTTAGGATAGTAGTCCTAACTTCTTCCAGGACTGATAAGATGGGACAGGTAATAGTACGCAATAGAATCCGTGACCAACACACGCTTTAATTACCTTCACGGGTAGGAAGGGTAGAATATGGATATGATGACCGGTGCGCTAATACCACGTGTAGCCCCACTTCGAGGAGTGATTACCGGGTATTGCATTGATGTGATCCGTATTACTTTAAACCTAGGATATTTTCTCAAATGTTTACTGCTAATTCCTTTTAAACTTTTAATAAAACTCCAATACTTGTTTGAAATCCCCTCTTATGTGAGCATTTCTTGTTATTTGCTTATTGTTTGAATTCACGAAACCATTTGGCCGGGATCCACAGTTGTGGATCCTGAGGGGTGCCTAACACCTTCCCTTAGGATAATTTCAAGTCCTTACTCAATCTCTGCTAATGCAAACAAGTTCATGAGTTAACTACTCAGGTGCCTTAACGCACCATAAAATCATTAGGTGGCGACTCTTCCTTCCAAAGGAGTTTGTCCAAAAATGTCAAGAACCTGATATCTCCGCGAGGAGAAAGAAAAAGGGGGGTGCGACAATCGTATTAGAAAACATACCTGAATCATAGGTCATTATCGTGAAGCGGAAGCGTTAATTAGTAAGTTGGTTTCTCGCCCCTTGCCCTAGCTTTACGTTACCGCCACCTTTAGTGATGGGAGGAAAAATAATACGGCAATCCTAATAGGTGGGGAGAGGACCAATTTATAGAGGTTCTCACTTAATCTAGTACGTCCATCAAGTAACCGATCGGACGCATGAGATTTGTTAATTAAATATTAATTATGGGCCTTAAATTTATTGGATCACAATTAACTTAACGTAAGAAAACTTACAATCATTTTTTAAGGAAAATTTAAAATTTAAGCATAGAGTCATTCCGTCATTCAATATGCTTCGATAGTTTATCCTGATTGGCCAGCCATATTATAATCCTGTGCCTTGGTAGCATTATGGAGTTCCAAATTAATTAAATCTGCTACCCCAAGCTTCTGCTGTCCTCCAAGCATTGCATTGTAGCTACTAGTAACAGAATATCTTCCATTAGGTTCAAGCAATAAGTTACATTGTTATACCAAGCTAACATATATGTATTGATTGAATTCAGTTTCTTTCAATACCAGCTGCAATAAAGCGGTGGATTGTGGTTCCAAATGCTTTGTTCAGCTCTCATGTAAAAACCACGAACCCATCTGAGCCATAGTATGTCCTCCCATTTTTTCGAGCTGCCAGATCAACTTACCAACTGAAGCCACATTCCATTTTCTTCAACTTTGCATTTTCTATTCACCTCCTTCAATATAATTTGAGGCGATATAAGTACCTATGTAGCTCGGACACTTCAAAAATATTGACGGGTGCGTGTCAATTCTCCAAAAATAAGTGCATTTTTGGAGGATCCGACACGGGTGCGAAAAATAGTTAAATACTACTTCCCCCAGCCCCCCCAGAAATTATATATTAGAAACAACATTGCATTTATAATCTTTAACCATCTTGCATAGGATAGATTCTTGGAGTATGCATTGTTGATTCTGGTGGTGATTTTCTCGAAAAATTGATGGCATTCCATCTAGCTCCACTTGTTAGATGAGAGTGGCAACCCTAAGTATCTCATTGGTAATTTTCCTGATGAAAAACCTGTTATGTTCAACAGTTGTACCTTTGTGTCTTCTTCAACGGGGAAATGATCAAAACCGTACTAACTTTGTAAAGTTTACTAGCTATTAGTGATATCACATTACAAATTTTCGTCTCTTAGTTAGAGTAACCAGGTGCATACGATAGTAGCATATAACTTAGTAATAAATTTATGAGATGTAAATTTTTGTCTGAGGAGCTAAAAATCAAGAATAACTTTACATAACTATGGGACAAAGAAAAAAGGGTCTCTCTCTGGTTTAAGAAACACCAGAAAAGATAGCTGCACAATAATAGTTGACATGGCTTAAACAATTAACTAAAACTACTCTTCTAAGACGGTAGATTCATTCAACAAAAAAAGCAGCATCTTCAGGTTTCATCATAGCAAAAAGCAGCAGCATCTTGTCCCATTTAACAAAAATAGTATTGAGTTGGTCCAGGATTTGCTCTTCTAACCTGCAAGCAAGATAAAAAATAATATTGTATTATAAATCCTATAATGGAGAGTCAATTCATAGATTAATTCATACATGTTCTTCATGCAAATATCAAAGAACTTCACAGTTGTAGCCTTGGCAGCAGCCCAAAGTGCATGCTTGAGGGATTCTCCAATAAATCCAGCCCTCTCAAAGTTGTTATGGAGGTGCCTCACACAAAATCTATGGCCAACATATGGCAAAACCTCATTAAATGCTTCAATAAGACCCTTTTGTTTGTCGGACATAAAGGTCCAACTTTCTTAATCATCAATCTCTAAGTCACCAACCAAGTGATTTAAAAACCATGCCCATGTCTCCGTGGTTTCCCTTTCAACAACAGCATATGCTATTGGAAATATGTTGTTGTTAGCATCAAGACCCACTGCTGTTAATAATTGATTTTCATACATTGGGCCCTTCAACCAACACCCATCCACACCTACTATTTTGCGACATCCAGCCTTAAATGCCTCTTTACAAGCAGAAAAACACAAATAGATCCTTTGAAATCAGTAAACTTCATATAAATTGAAGTTCCCGGGTTAGTCCTGTCAATCTCATTAACCTAATCCCAAAGAATGGCAAATTGATCTTTCATATTTCCATCCAGTAATGCTACTGCCTTTTTCATAGCCGTTCTAGCTCGAATTGAATGAACAAGTTATTGTCTTATTATGGTGGTGCCAATTTTTACAACTATGAGAGGACCTATAAGTCTTTATTTGAAATGCCTTGTCCCTGTGCATTTTTGACGCCATTATTTTCCATTCGCAATCATCGTGTATGCACACTGCCCTAATCCGTATATTATCATTCTTTTTCCACTTGATATACCGCCCTTCATTTACCTCATGAGTTGTTACAACATTTTTGAATCTCCTTCTTACTTTGAAAGGTATACTCCAAAGCTAACACTCCATCAGTCATTGGATTGTGCTTTGGAAAATCAAAGCTCTCGTTGTCGGAAGCTCTATCCAAACTCTTGTTGTCTTCAGAGTTTACACAATCAGAATATCCGTCTTCATTTGACATCTTCCTCTGTACTTCAGCACTAACATGCTCTCTACCATCCTCAAAGCAATGTTTAAATTGTCCGGGTTTATCAACCATTACATCTTCATACAAAAATTCATTTTCAGAATCCTCAATCTCATCCCTGCCAGATAAGTTCTCTCTTTCAAGCTCTTTGTCAACAAGTCCAGTAACATCTTCATTATTTGGTATGCAACTACTTCGGCAGTCAAGCTCAACTGGATCTACTCCAATATAACAGTCGAAATGTTCAGAAAATAACTCCACTACTCTATCTTTGGGGATGAATTTTTCTGTTGTGTGAGCTTCAACTTCGGTGGAGACTAATCTCCATCTGTTATCGAACTTTCCGCATTTATGCCAAAATGTTATTGAGTCAGTAAGATAACCACATATTTAGACCATCTTCTTCAGACCAGCAAGATTGAGATCCTTCATTTCGACATAGTCAAAGTAGTCAACGACTCCACCAACATGTTGTTTGGTTGGTTGATGTTTCATCGATCCTTTATGATAAACTTTAGTACTGAAAAATGCCTCATCGGACACAGTATCTACAGATAAAAGAATACATTTTTAACAGGTCAGAACCACGTTCTAGATGTTACAAAATGAAGTATGTATATTTTTAAGCAACACCAACTTCTAAATATTCCTGATTTCACTATATTATAACAACTAAATAACGCAAACGTTAAAAAGAATCGAAAGGGCTGAATTCTATAAGGGTGCCGTCACTTTTCTAAAGACTAAACTAATTAGCTTTTAATATACATTAAGGACCTTTTCCATTAGGTGTTGTGCATCAGGGACCAAATGGATCAAACGTCCATACATTAGGGACAATTTTGATCATTACCTGCTTCTCCCGCCACAAACATGTTGAATTTATGTTGATTAGCTACCTGTCCAGTGACCTCCCTAAAATGATCTAGTGCTTCTTTAAATCTAGTAACAGAACTTGTGTCCCTTTTAAAAATATCATCGGCAAAGATTAGGTGTGTCAGTTTGGTAGCTTTACACATAGGATGAAATTTGAAATCCGGTAGCTCACTCATCATTTTCAGTGTTCTAGATAAGTATCACTTAACACAAATAATAAAGGGGACACTGGATCCTCCCTGTCGTAGTCCTCTTTTCCCTGCAAAGTACCCATGTCCTTCTCCAGGTAGGTTGGCCAAGGGGGAATGAGTGAATTTGACATAGAGTATAAACCTAGAACTGCAATTAAGTCAAAAGTTTTGGCCGGCTTTGTGGCCGATTTCAGTCCGGGATTACTACCTTCGGCTACCAAAGAAGCAGTGATGGTGTCGAAATAGACATCAGAAGTTTGTACCTTGTACCCGGATGAAGCTTCCAATGTGAAAGAGTTCGAGCTCGGCATAGTGCTAATCACGCCCTCAGGAGAAACCCTAAGGCAGTCCATAAGAATTGTTCCTCTGACTAACAATGAATCCGAGTATGAAGCTTTGATTGAAGAACTCGAGCCGGCTCGGGGACTAGACTCCAAGGTCATTGAAATCAAATATGATTCCCAAATGGTAGTAAATCAGGTCTACGGGATCTTCGAAGCTAGAGAGGAATGCATGCAACAATATGTAGTGAAAATCCAGGCTCTACTTGCACGGTTCAGGGAATGGTATATTACACACATCTCAAGGAAAGAAAATGTGGAAGCAGATACATTAGTGAATCTGGGGTTGTCCACATAAATGAATGGAACAGACTCCGGTACGGTCGTGCAACTTATGCATTCGGCATTGGACGTAGACGGCTACTACGAAGTAAACGTAAACAATTTGGTCTGGTACTGGAGAAATAAGATCATTGACTATATCGAGCACGGGAAGTACCTGAAGGTCCCAAGGCATCTTGGGCGCTGCGCACTTAAGCAACTCGATACAGCTTCAAGGGAAGTTAATTGTGTAGAAGATCTTTCCAAGGCTCGTTGCCCCAATGTTTGGGAGCCTCCAAAGCTAACTATGTCACGAGGGAAGACCATGAAGAGATCTTCGGAAATCACTCGGGCGAATTCCTTGGTACTAAAGCTAATTAGGGCGGGATACTATTGGCCCTGGATGGAACAAGATGCTAAGTCTTATGTTTAGAAATGCGACAAGTGTCAACGCCACACTCTCTTGGTAGTAGAGCTACTGTACTCAATTTTGTCGCCCTGGCCATTGATGAAATGAAGGATGGAAGGTAAGATTTCTTTTGATTTTGACTGACTACTTTTCTAAGTGGGTTGAAGAAGGTCCTTACTAGAAAATCGACGAGCACAAAGTGGTAAATTTCCTATGGGAGAATATAATTTGCAGATTCGGGATACCAAAAGAGATAGCCTGCGACAACGGGCCGCAATTTATAGGCGCTAAGGTCAAAAATTCCTTGAACACCTGAAAATCAAAAGAATCACGTCATCACCTTATCACCTGAGTTCAAACGGTCAAGCAGAACCAATAAACAAGATGATTATCCAAAATCTCAAAAAGATATTGGAAGCAGTTAAAAGGTAAATGGCCCGAAGAGCTACCGGGGGTATTATGGGCGTATCAAACAACAAAAAATACAAGCACGGGGGATACTCCTTTCTCTCTCTTCTACAGACCAGAAGCCTTGGTCCTGGTGGAAGTGGGAGAACCTACCCTGAGATACTTTCAGGTAGATGAAGGAACAAATAATAAAGCATTGGAGCTGCTCGACGAACGTAGGAACTTGGCACATATAAAGATGGCAGCCCAAAAACAGAGAATGGAAAGACATTACAATCGAAGATCCAACCTCCGTTATTTTAAAGTAGGAGACTTGGTTTTAAAGAAAGTAACTTAAAACACCCGGGAGCTCAATGCAAGAAAGCAAGGTCCGACGTGGGAGGGCCCTTACCGGGTTTCAACTGTCACTTGAAAGGGTCATACGAACTGGAAAATCAAGACGGAGTAAAGTTTCCAAGCAACTAGGATGTGGCACACCTCAAAAGATACTATTGCTGATGAGAAGCGCTTATACTGAAAGTATGTGCTACACTTTTTTTCCTTTCGTCTAGTGTTTGTCCCTATTGGGTTTTCCTGACAAGGTTTTTAGCGAAGCAACAATGAAAAGCATACTATGAAGCAAACACCGTCAGCAAAAGTAAGACCTCTAAATGATAAGGCATGCAAGGAATGAGCCACTACCAGACAGTTAGATAGTATTTTGCTCGATAGCAAAGTTCCCACCGGGAAACAAAGCTTGTTCTAACGACCCGATCGGTTGTTTTAAGAATTAGTGCCCCGATCCCCTATTTACTGTTTCTCCCATGTCTATTTATGTTATTGGAACTTGTCGGTGCGTTGAGTGAGGAAATCCGGGGTGATTTTGGACACATAGTCCATAAATGTGGAATTTAGCTTTAGAAATCGGGCCGTAGCTAGAGCTATGTAAATACGGATCCGGAATGGAATTCCGTCAACTCCCTTATCTCCACTGGGTGATTTCGGGGTTAGGAGCGTGCTCGAAATGTATTTTCGAGGTCGGTTGTGGATTTAGGCTTGAATTGGCTAAAGTTAAAAATTCGATGAATTCGGCCGATAGGTGAGATTTCGATATCGGACTCGGAATGGATTTCCAAAAGAGACAGCAGGTCCGTAATGTCGCTTATGATTTTTGTGCAAAATTTGAGGTCATTCGGATGAGTTTAGACGTGTTTCAGCATCGGATGTGAATTCTAGAAGGCTTGAATCTATGCATAATTGATGATTTTGATGTTATGAGATGTGTTTTTAAGGATAGACCAAGTTTGAATGAGGTATTAGGGTTGGTTGGTAGGTTTGGTTGAGGTCCGAGGGCCTCGGGTGTGTTTCGGGTACTCAAACGGGCATATTTTGGCCTAAGTCCTTTGCTGGTTTTTGCTGGTTTTATAGCAGCAGTTTGGTGTTCTCTGCGATCGCGTGATTAAGTCCGCGATCGCGTAGTGTTAGGTTGAGGTGGTCAAAGATTGTGCTTCGCGATCACACAAGTCCAGCCGCGATCGCATTGTTTTGGTCAGTTAGTTTCCGCGATCGCACGCCCAGTATCGCGATCGCGTAAGGTATCCTTAGGCTGGGGGAGGTGCAGTGTTTTGCTCTATGCGGTTGCGTGGACTCTACCGCGATCACATTGCTGTAGGATTAGAAGGTCCGCGATCGCAGACCTTTAATAGCGATCGCGATGAAGGAATTTCAGGCACGTGTTTCATTACTCTCCGCGATCGCGACTCATTGTACTTGATCGCATAAGGCAAATTAAAACCCCAAATCTGAGGGTTTATGCCATTTTCCATTTTTCGAATTTGAGAGCTCGGGAAGGGAGATTTTTTAAGACTTTTGCACCTGGGTAACTTGGGTAAGTGATTTTTATCCCTTATAGATCAAATTCCATGATTCCAATCTTAAATTCAACCTTTAATTTTGAAAATTATGGGGAAAATGGGATGAACTTCATAGACCGAATTATTGAGTTTTGATTGTGTATTTGACCTCCGATTTGAGAGATTCTTATATGGTTAGACTCGGAGTGAATGGGTGTCCGAAAAATATAAATTTTACCCGATTCCGAGACGTGGGCCCAGGGGACTTTTTGGGCGAATTTTCTAAATTCGCGTTCTAGCTTATAAATAATTAGCTATTTTGTTCCCTTGAAGTGATATTTACACCATACAATCGATTTGAATAGATTTGGGCCACCTGGAGTCCGATACTCGTGGCAAGATCTTGGTATTGAGTTGATTAGCGTAGTCCAGGTAAGTGGCTTGCCTAATTTTGTGTTGGGGACTTTCCCTTAGGTATTTTCTACTGATTTTTGTTATGTGAATGCCATGTACGCGAGGTGACGAGTGCGTATACGGGTCATTATTTTTAAAATCCTATTTTACTCCCATGAAATCGCTCATTTTCATTCATATATTATTGTTTCCTATCTTAATTGAGTAGATAGCCTAAGATTAAGCATGCCTAACTGTTCTGACTTGAATTCCTCTTATTTGCTACTAGTCACATCATGCTTAGGTAGTTTTACTCTATCCTTACCTGTTGTTTTTCCTGGATTGTTTACTTAAGTCATAATTGACATACTTCTGCTTTGCATATTTAAATTGGCACTATGGGCGAGATCCGGGAGCTTTCCCCTTGTACTGCATTCATATTTAAATTGGGACTACGGGCCGAGATCCGGGAGATTTCCCCCTGTACTAAGATGCATATTTAAATTGGGACTACAGAAAGAGATCGGGGAGCTTACCCTCTATACTTCATAGCATATTTAAATTGGGACTACGGACTGAGATCCGGGAGCTTTCCCCGTGTACTGCATTGCACATTTACTGTTGAGATATATGCTGTGCTGAGCCGAGGGATCTCTTTATGTTATTAAATCTTTCCGTTTTCGTCAATCATGTTTATCATTGCTTGTCTACTTTTCACTATTTTAAAATATGTATATTGACTTGTTTTGCAAACTCAGTAGGGCCTCAACCTGCCCTCGTCACTACTTGACTGGGGTTAGGGTTGGCACTTACGGAGTACCGAATGTGGAGTACTCACGCCCTTTCCTGCGCATGTTTTCCCTATGTGCAGATCTAGGTACCAGCACCCAGTATCCTGGCAAGGAGTTGTCTACCAGCAGCCAGGAGACCGTGAGGTAATTCTGCCGCGTCTGCAGACTCCCACGAGTCCCCTTCTACTCTAGAATAGGCATAGAAATACTTGTACATTTTTTCCGATGTTTTATTGTATAGAGCCACATTTGTTAAAAAGCTTGTGACTATTGTGACATTCTGGGTTTTGGGAAGTAAAAATGTATATGCTGAGTAATTACGTTATATCTATTGATATCCTTTCTGTATTATCTTATTGATTATGTTATTTCCCGCAAATTCTAGGCTTACCTAGTCATAGAGACTAGGTGCCGTCACGATACCTTTCGGAGTATAAATTGGGTCGTGACAATTTCTATCAGGCAAAAAGTTACCCGACTGTTCACGAGTGCCAGTCACTAGGGGGTGGTTAGGTAATCTTTTTCTTTATAGCAAAGATCCTAACAGAAAGTGAAGCTTTCTATCAAACAAAAGATTATCCAACCATTCATTAGTGGAATCTTCAAAAGAGAAAGACTTTCAGTGCTCAAACTCGCATTTGAACACTGTGGGGTAATGGTACGAGAATACGGAAACATGACTGCCACATCAACTAGTACTACGAAATCCGGGAACAAAGTTTTATCATCGGGACTTGGGACTGCGTGGCTAGCCCCGTAGAAACAAGTTGTACAAGTAAGTCACAAGTAATGGTAATTTCGTTTTAGCACAACGAATGCTTATATACTTTTGAAAATGGAAGGAATAAAGTAAATTCCTTTTATTTTTATCTTACTTCTTGTCCGAATGATGAATTAAATTTATCATTTGAAAGTTAAACAAGTACTTCAAATTCTAGTGTCAGAATAAACATGAGACGTCCTATTCAAGAGCATCGTAAACATAAGAGGGCCCTCTTTTATTAGAAACTCATAGTAAAGGGTTGATTCTGGAAGACTTTATCCCTAGAATCCAAATGCTATCGGGAAAAATTCACCGAAGCCTTGCATAATTCGATGCAAAGAGAAAAACTTGTGCAATGCTTAAATGAAAAAGCACTTCTATATACAACAAATGTGCCAAGCACTACAAGTACAAAAATATGGAAAAAAGAAGCAAAATGGAAAGAAAGAAAAAAGCTAAGCCACAGCGTCCCCGTAGTCCGGGGGAAGTGAAGCATCTGCACCTCCAAGATAAGTAGGCGGATCTGCCGCCGACTCAAGATATTGGCCTTCACCATCATCCTCCACAGGTTCTTCTTCAGTTCTGGATAACTCGAACCGAAACCAAAAGAGTCAATCACATCGGTTGGATCGGGAGACCACTATGGGCAGTTGACTCCAGCTCACGGGCCTTGGGATTTGGACATCAAATCAATGATGCCTGCTTTGGCCTCTTCCAAGGTTTTTCTCCTCATGTTATACATAGAAAATATGTTTTCAACAATGAGGGAAGCCGCTCGGCGCTGAAGTTCTTCCTTAAGACAGTCAACCTCGGTCGAAAGGTTATTCCGCTCAAATCTAGCGGCTTGGAGGCCGACATCAAGGTCACGAATAGTGGAGTTAAAAACTGTATTATTCTCTATGACTCTCTTCCATCGGGCATGCTTTTCCACACCAACAACAACTTCTTCAGCTTTGAATTTCAAGGCTGCCTCCAAATTATTTAGTAGTTCAGTAGAGGCAGCCTCGTGATTGGCAACAACAAGAATGACATATTGGACCTCAACCCACTTTACCTTAGCTCCTTTAAATTGTACCTTTAACAAGGCGGACTCTTGGCTAAGGGTCACTACTTCTTGCTCGCTTTGCTACGACCTAGCCTCCAACTCGACGACCTCAGCAACTTGTGCTTCCAGTTTTGGGAGGCGGGTAGCAATTTGTTCCCGCTCGGCCAATAATTGATCCTGCTCGGAGGTTAGTTTCTCTTTTTCAAGTATCAACCTCTGAACTCCCTCAGAAGCAAGGAATTTAGCTTGCAAAAAAGAAATACAAATTAAAAATCCTTCCAGTAAAAATATAGAAGGAACAATATAGGGAACAAAGATCGTACCGCCGCTGCGTTGTGCATGGAATTGTTCACCATACACACTCTCTCTCGTGACTGTATTTTATTCATATCCTTCTCTAAAACTAGAGGCTTCAGATAATTAGCAAGTTCCACCGGGACAACAAATGGCATCCGGTAGAAACTGAGATGGAAACACTTTCTTCCTTTGAGGATCTTCGGAAGGGGTAAATAGCTATATCCCAAATTCTCATGATCTGGGGACTGGGGAAGAGGTACATCCTCTTCTCGGATGACTGCCATTGGTGGAGATGAAGTAGCAGTTGTAGTGGCGAAGGTAAAGTTGGCGAAGAAGGAGAAAAAATTGATGGCATTTTAGGTTGAGAAGCAGCTGCAGCAAAAGCAATGCTAGTTGTTGGTTTCACTTCAATCGAAGATGGAAGAAAATAGGTACCCAGCCTCATGCTAGGGGTAATAGCGACTGAGACTAGGAAGCGAGAGTTGGCATCTTCTAGTATATCACATTTCCCCCAGAGCGCATGGACGTCAACCTCAGTTAGTGTAACTAGCTCAACAAATTGATCATTTTGTTGAGCTGATGAAGGTCGTCTTCTTCTATGTGAAGAAGTCCCCCTCATCACTGGCTCCTCCATCATCATCAATCACCATAATGTATTCAGCTGGCTCGGTTACGGTGCTCTTCGCCTTTTTATTTTTTCCCTCAGACGTGGAGGAACGTCACCTTTTTTGTTTCTTGTTCTTCGGTTAGGGACTCCGAGAGGAAGCACTTCCACTGGAGGCAGACCCGATGACACCATCTCGGATGAAAGCCTTCTGTAACAACCTTGCTACATCAGTAGGATCGGCTAAAACGTCCTCCTCGGCGATGGTGACAGAGCCCTGTGGAAGACCTGACTTCAACAAGAGAGAAAAGTTATCAAGTTTTCCTATACGTAAGGTAAAAAAAAGATAAGTTCAACCTACCATGATTTTTGGCTTTCCACCTATATTTAAGGGCCGGTTCTTTCTATCGGCGGGTCTCAGGCGTAGTGATGTCCAAAATCTTCTAAACCCGCTGGTCCAAGCCTTCAACCCTTAGTGGTGTCCACCGAGTTGCTGAAATAATGAAAGAATAAGGATCAATAGCTGCATGGGACAATCTTTAATTAGATGGAAAGATAGACGTTGAACTTACGAGTACGGTTCCATGATTCAGGAAATGATGGAGTTGTGTCCGGGATGATGTCCCTGGTGGAAATTATAATGAACCTCTCCATCCATCCACAGTCATTCTCATCATCCATGTTGTTGGGAAAAGCATGTTGACCATGTTTGCTAAAGTTTATCATACCCCCACAGAAGATCTTGGGAAAATAAAGGTTAATCAGTCGAGCTAGGGAGAGCTCTTCCCCGTCTTCTGGCATAGACGCCGAAGACATGCGACTGTCTGCCATAGAGAAGGGCTCACTTGTGCTAAGAATACTTGGTAATGGAAGCAAAACTCCAAGATAACGGAATCAAGCCCCCTTCTCAATGAGAACGGGCCCAAAGTGAAGGATACGTGTAAACATACGTAAAACCCTTCTTGGAGAAGGTTACCTGCTCCGCTAGGTCAGGAGCGATGATGTTTAAATCTCGACAACCACAGTCTTCCATCATAGTCAGATGGAAGAAGGATAGAAAACTACAACCCATGTGCGGGGATTAGCAGTAGGATTTTTCTCTTCGAAGTCCTTAGTTGTAGTAAGCCTTTTAGGGATAATGGTACTCACCGTATGAGGAGGAGCATCATCATTGTTTTCTTTGTTCTTTGAAGAACTGGAATTTTTGAAGAAGATGCCATAGTTATTAGAAGGAAGTAAGGGGTTTTCTCTGGTGAAGAAGATTAAAGGAAGTTGAAAACAAGTGTAAGTTGAGTAATGAGAGTTTGAGAAATTATGAACTGTAAAAGAAGAAGATGGAAGCATATGAGTAAAGGAGTAGGCGGGTGGAATCGTGGCCATGATTACCTCGAGATCGATGAAAGTATTACTGAATCGTGGGATAACACGTGTTTGGGGCTTTAAATGTGAAGAAACATGCTTCTAATCAAGCGTCATAAACTGATAAGAGGAAGTCAGTAAATTTCCCACCAAGAAGGGTATCTTTACCAACTTGCCGAAGACACAAGGATGTGCCACTGGAAATCAAGGGGGACTATCTTTATAGGGTAAAATCGGTTCATATTAATGCTTGTATAATAGAGTAACACGTGGAACCAGAAGCAAATGAAAACCAAGACAGGTAGAAGTCAAGACGAGGGGCAGGAGTCTCAGTTGGCACCGGGAAGCCCCCGAAGGGAATTTTGCTCATGAAGACAAGTGAATACCTATCATCCGATAGCATTCAATGAAGAATATTCTACAGTATTAAATACATAATCCATTATAGAGAATATGCCATTCATAGCCTACCGTTACACATTCTTCAGTGCCCTCCATAATTATTATTTAAGAGGGGCTTGATCCTAGGACCTTGTTCCCTAGGTTCCAACAACCATTTAAGGATACGAATTTTCTAACAAACTTACTATATACTGTTGAAAGCTCAATAGCGCTTCATTTTCTTGCTTCTTAATACTGTTATTATTGCCTTCGGAAGCTCTGCTCCCGGATCCAAGCTCTCTACTATCATTTAAGAGGGGCTTGATCTTAGGACCTTCTTAATAAATTGTTAGTGTTGCCAAAAGTATTTCTTGTTGGTAAAACACTTATTTTTCTCAACAATTTGTTTCACTTGTGGCAATATTTTTAGTTCTTTCTCAATTTTTAGCAAAAACAAACTCGGCAAACTTCCCTCCCCCTTTTCCCCCCGAATCCTTCCCCCTTTTTATTTTCATTTTGGCTCTCACCTTCCCCAATCCATTCAACCCTTCGCCTCGCGCTTTCAGTTACGAGGTTCAAATGAGCGTCAACCTTCTCTTACAATTCTGTGGCTATGGCTTTAAATTATAAGCTCTCAGTTATTTCTAGTTTAGAGTTTCAATTCCTTGAATGCTTCGATTTAGGTTTCATTGGAAAGTGGTGTAGGATAGTTATTATGACTGTCGTAGTAGATAAGAATCCATAGCACCTAGACATTTGTTCTGAAATATTGATGGGTTGCTTTCCTTTTGCAGATATATGTCCCAACTAATCCGCGTGGTGCAGAGTCATTGCCACCAGGGATTGTGGTCTCAGAATCAAATTTTTATTTAGGAAGGTGTGGAGTGAACCAAGTGCGGTATGAAGAAAATATCTCTAATGATATTGTTTAATCCTGATTTAACAAAAAAAGATAAGAATGTGGTAATTGTATAGATTATATTACCTTTAACTGTCTCTTTTAAAAGAAAGAGTGAAAGACTCTTCTTCAACTGTCTTGCCCTTCGTGAGATGTTCTACTATCATATCATTGTGGCACGAACTTCATACTAGATACTTTAATGTTGTTAATGGTGCTTCAGGGTCAATTTTTAGTTTCTTATTTGTGCTCTTTGAAAGAAGAATTTAGAGCATCAAATAAACTATTTACTTGCAGGTTTTAAATAAAGATAGTGTGGTTTATCCACATCAGTACTTATAGCTCCATTCCAGTTCTAATCAATAGTCTCATGTCTTATTCGGTTGGTGTTTCTATTTTACTTTTTTCTTTTGTGAATATTATGTCCTTTCTATTGATTGATAGATTCACAAGCAGATCGTGACTCTAATTTTATATTTTTGGTATATTTTATGCCTTTTGAAATTGGGATAGATGTAGATTTTGGCATTTGCTTTGGCTATTTTTTTTTGGTTGTAATGTTCCTAACGAATAAGCTGTTTCTGGCTTTGCGGATGCAAGTCTCTCTTTGGATGTGTTCCTTTGATTCCCACATCTCAGTGTAAGTTAGTTTCTGCTTTGTTTATATTAGCTTCTCCATAGACATGCTTTAGCTGAGGATCATTCGCCTGTCGCAATAGGTACCTACAATCATCAACCAAATTTTGGTAGATACAGTTTTTGGAATTTATGAGATTTATCATTTCTAAACAATCTGATTCTATTACTAGAGATAGTAATTTCTCCTTTAGTGCTAATTTAATACTGTTAAGGAGAGCCAGTATTTTCACGTGAATACTGTTAACTTGGGCAACTTTCATGGTGAAACCCAGGATCCACTGGCCACTCTCGTCCCTAAAAACCCCTCCTACTCCTTCTATTCCTGGTTCTGTTCCTTAGTTTTATTGATAAATCTTAGTGTCTTGCACTAAAGAATTTTGAAGTTTAAGAAATAAATCTTTTTTTAGAGAAAGACATTGTAAATCTAGCACTTAGGAAGTGATACAGTAATTATTTTTTTTTGTTAAAGTGTTTCAGTAATTACAAGTGCGTAAAGAACCAGAAGAAGAAACTCTTTCCAATACT
Organism: Nicotiana paniculata; assembly: GCA_005239505.1. Classification (NCBI taxonomy): domain Eukaryota; kingdom Viridiplantae; phylum Streptophyta; class Magnoliopsida; order Solanales; family Solanaceae; genus Nicotiana; species Nicotiana paniculata. Next base: position 46,920 of record ML331199.1, on the reverse strand, counting down.
ATAAGGATTTCAAGAAATAAATCTTTGTGTCATACATCCATAAAGCCTTATTTGTACTACCAATCATTCATTCACTACTTTTTTATATGCTGCTAGTGTTGGTTAGTAGTTCCACTTGTATATTTGTGTGGAAAAGAGAGGTAATTCTCTGCTTTAATAGAAGTCATTATTGTTTAGTGTGCAGTATGGATTTAAACACATGGAAAGAAATAGTCATAAGTTAACCAATAGGAAATGAAACCAAATGCAACAGGTGAAATTATATATATAATTTATTATTTTATATATACATTGGTCAAATTATTGTTGGCAAAAGGTAATTCATAAACACAATCGCAATTGTTGATAAAAGCCTTGATAATATATTGATCAATAACTAACTCTCCCGCTAATTTTTTTGCCACAACAAATGTTGTTGGTAAATAAGCTCTTTTTGCAAAAATAGTTTTTGTTGTTAAATGTCCTCATTAGTCACATTTACATGACTTTTTACCAACAAAATATAATTTAAGGCCACAATTATTTTGTTGCGTTAAGTTACCTATTGCAACAATACTATTAATTGTTGCGAATACTTTTCCCATCGGTGTTTATTGCAACGGCGTACAACAACTTTCTTGTTGTTGCCAAAACTACTTTTAGCAACAACATTTGATTTATGGCAAAAAAAATTGTTGTTGGAAAATCCCTTCTTTCTTCTAGTGGTTTCGAACCCATGGTTTCGGCAGTGAATGAAAAACAAGATTTAATTAATGAGCCGGAACTAACGCTGACATGTGGGTCGGTCCAGGTTCGGGACCGGCCCGGAACCGTGACCCCTGTAGGCTCTGGGCCTAAATGGGCCTGGACTGTTTATAACCGGGACCGGGGGGTGGGCTAGTCTTCTGGGTCGGTCCTTAAGTTAAGGTCCGCGAGACTGGGACCGGATCGGTCTTTGCGGGCCTAAACGGTCTCAACAGCCATAAATTTAAGAAAAAAAATCTGCATGTTGGGGCATTTAAAAAATAATCATTTGGTTTGCCAAAAGCCGTTGGCTATTTACAATATAGTCATTTAACCCCCCTTCCCCCCAAACTTTGTTTTAACCCTAAACTTTTTATGATTATACATTTTCCCTATTTTCAACTATAAATACCTCCTCATTCTTTTATATTTCTCACAAAACCATCAATCTCTCTCTAACTTTCTTCTATAATTGCTTAATTTATTGTTATAATTTGTGAAAAATTGTGAAGTTGGTGAATTGAAGTCTTCAAGTCTTCAACGATAATTAATTTTCAACAAGTTGTTCGTCAATTTAGTAAACTCGTTCCAACTCTTATATTTTAATATTATAGTTTTGTTTATTTTATTTAATTTGTTTTGCTTGAATAATTAAGATGACTTATTCTTTAAAAAAATATTTAGTAAAAATAAGGAAAAATTCAAGAGTGATAAATCTAGTGGGCAATATGTTTCTCCTCCACTTCCCCCGGCTCCCCGACTCAAACCCCATACCCGTCCTACACCTGCTATTCTTGATAGCGACAATAGTTTATTACAAGTTATCGAGAGTCAATTTTTCCATAATATTGTACCTGGTGAACAATTAGACCATGAATATATGAATGCTCTTTATGGTAATCCAACTATTGATAAAGAAATAGAATTTGATAAAACGCAACCGGATGACGATACACTCACTAGTCCTGCTCCTGAAGTTAACCAAACTAATGATAATCCAAATGATGCCCCGTCTGACCCTCCTGTTACTGCCTCTACTTTTTCCAAACAACTGTAACGACCCGGTCAGTCATTATAAAGAATCTGTATTTATATTTACTGTTATTGCCTCCTCATAGCTTGGTTAAACTGTTCTTGATGTATTAGAGTTGGTAGGCTCGGAATTAGAATAATTATAATGAGAATTTAGTCACTTAGTCTTTAGAAATAGCCTTATAGTTGGAAAAGTCAACTGAGAGTTGGCTTATTGGTAAACGACCTTGGAATGCAGATTTTAAGGTTCGGATAGCTTCGTTAGCTGATTTGGGACTTAGGAGTGTATTCAGAATATTTTTGTGATGTCCGGTGTAGAATTAGACTTGAATTGGCGAAAGTTAGTTTTTGGTGATTTCTGGTCGGCAGTGGAAAATAGGCTAACGGGGCCGGAATGGAATTACAGAAGTTAAAACAGATTCATAATGTCATTTTGGATATATCTGCAAAATTTCAGGTCAATCGGAGTTGTTTTGGATAGTTTCGGCATCGTTGGTGGATTTTAGAAATTTCAAAGTCCTTAGGCTTGAATCTGATGTGATTTTGGTGTTCTGATTTTATTTTTAGTATTTTTAAGAGTGCGACTAGGTTTGAATGATCATATATGATATGTTGGTATATTTAGTTGGGGTACCGAGGGGCTCGGGATTGATTTAGGATGGTTAACGAGAATTTTCGATCTTGAGAAGACTGCTATTTTTCTAGTGTCAGTGCAGCAGCAAAATGGTCATCGCGATCGCGTGGATGGTCCGCGATCACGTAAAGTAATCTGAGGTAGGCCATTTTTGTGAAGTGCGATCACAGGATGAGGAGTGCGATCGTGTAGAGGCTGAGGGGCGTGTGTGGGGGCTGATCATGTGTGCTTCGCGATCGCGTGTGCTGGGTTGCGATCGCGTGGCTTGAGGTTCTACTGAATCACGATCTCCTGGCTTGTGCTGCGATCGCGTAGGGTCTTTGGAGGTACTGAGGGATCTTTTCTTCGCGATCGCATGAGTACTTTCGCGATCGCAGTGAAGAAAAGACTGGGCAGTATAAAATTAAACCCTCCGCGATCATTAAACCTTTTAACACCATTTTTGAACGGGAAAAGAGCATAGAGGCGATTTTGAAGAGAGAAAATCATTATTCTTTGTTGAGGTAAGTATTTTGGACTCATTAACTCGATTATACATGATTAAAGACCTTAATATCAGTGTTAAATTCATGAAAATCAGCAGAAAAAGATCCGGTTAGGGCTTGAGATTTTGAGACCTTTAGGGATCGATTTGAGGGGTCAAACGAACTCCGATTTTAGCGTTCTTTATATTTATGGACTCGTGAGATGATGAAGAACATTTTAGTATAAAAATTTTTGATTTCCGAGACGTGGGAACGGGGGTCGGGTTTTGGCTAAATTCGGGTTTATGCTAAAAATTGGTACTTTTTAATTTGAATCCATTCCTTAAGCATAGTTTCATGATAAAATCTGAACTTGGTAGATTTGGAGCACTCAGAAGTTGATTTGAGGGGCAAGCAGGTCTCAGAGTAGCTTTTCGGGCTAGTTTGAAGTAAGTAATGTCTTTAAATCCTTTCTTGAGGGTATGAAATCCCGGACCTTGTATCCTTCCACGGATTTGGAATGCAAAGATTGGAAATTTTGAAATATATTCCTTTTTTAGGCAACTATTGAGTTGCGAACCCAATTTTAAAGCCTATGCTTAAAAGTATTGATATATTTTGATATTATTTGGGCTGCAAGTCATGTTTGGGGCCTAGTGCCGATCTGTTTACCCCTTGGGGACTGTTTTTACTATTTTCCTCACTTGATATATTATGATTTCCATGCAGTCTTTTCTTGATAATTGTTTTGACATTCAGAGTATTTTGATACTATTTCTTGAAAATGAAACACTATTTTGGGTCGAGAACACGGTATAATGATGACCCGAGTGGCATGTTGAGAGTGTCTTATTGAGTAAGGCTACGGGCCAATATTGTGAGGATGTTATGATACGAAAGAGGCCGAGGGCCAATATTGTGAGTGATTTATGCCATGATATGACTTGTTATAGCGCTTGGGCTGTAGGAGCCCCTCCGGAGTCTGTACACCCATAGTGAGTGCAGGTACCTACTGAGTGCGAGTAATGCCCCGGGGCTGATACTGAGTGACTGTGAGGTTGCCCGCTGGGCTGATACTGAGTGACTGTGAGGATGCCCTCTAGGCTGATACTGAGTGATGGTGAGGTGCTGAGGGAAATTGTTACGAGAAATGAGTATGGCTCGAGGGGCAACTTATGATGATTTTACTGAGTTTTGACTGTGATTCACTTCGTTTTTCAAACTAATTTTACTGAGATATATTGAAATTATACTTGTTTCAAAGGATTTCTTGAAATTTGTTTTCGAACTGATGTATTTGATGAATACTTTATGGTGACTTGGTGTTTTACTGTTTTTGTGAATTGGTGTATATGTGCTGTGTGTTTCGTATTTCTCAGACTGTGATTTATTTTCATTAATACTGAGTTGGCGTACTCATCATTACTCCATGTGCCTGTGTGCACTGATCCAGGTACCGGTTCGGAGCAGTAACTGTCTTCGTTCGTATTCAGCAGTTTACGGGATTTCGAGGTAGCTGTTCAGCGTCCGCAGCTTCTCCATTTCCCTTCCTTTATTAGTATTCATAGATATTGATTAAGACATTAGCAGAGTTAGTTTTATTTCTTAGATGTTAATGACCATGTTGACTCCAGTCTTGGGAGAGTTGTTTAGACTGTTAGATTATTATGGGGGCGTAAACACTGAAAGAGATTATTTAATGTTTTGTTTTCTTCTTATTGTTGATTTTTGAAGTATTATATTAAAACAAATGTGTAGTTAAATCTCATTTTTCTTGAACTCTTTCGTGCCAATCTATTGGTTCTTGAAATCTAAACTCATGTTGTTTCATTCTCTCACAGATGGTGAGGACACGCAATACCGATTAGGGTGACCAAACACCAGCCAGACCCACAAGGGGTCGGGGCCGAGGTGGAGTTAGGGGACCAGCCCGTGTAATAGCCGGGATAGTACCACAGGATCCCACTATCGTTCAGGATCAGGTTCCCGCCGATGGTGCTACACCGGAACAGACTCAGGCACTAGCAGTGCCTATGGTTATTCAGGGTCTTCAGGAGACCCTGGCTCAGATATTGACGGTGTGTACCAGTTTGGCCCAGGCAGTTGCTATGTCTACTACTGCCACTGCAGCTCAGGCCGGGGGAGGCGTTCAGACTCAAGCTGCCCGTACACCTGAGTAGGCCGTACAGGGTATTCAAGCACCGGGGGTAGTCTGAGCCCAGCCGTTTGCTCCAGTTCAGGACTATGTGGTTCCTGTTATGCCTAAGGATGAGCAGCGCAGGCTGGAGAGGTTCAGCAGACTTCAGCCTCCGACTTTCAGCGGTACAGAGGGCGAGGATGCCCAAGGGTTTCTAGATAAGTGCTAGAGAATACTACATATTGCGGGTATTATGGAGACCAGCGGGGTCTCATTTGCTACATTTCAATTTGCTGGTGCTGCTTTCACTTGGTGGGAGGCATTTGAGAGGCGTAGGCCGGTTGGTTCAGCACCAGTCACCTGACAGCAGTTGGCCACGCTCTATTTGGAGAAGTATGTTTCTCAGTCCCACAGAGAGGAGCAGCAGACAGTTTGAGAAGCTACGACAGGGAGAGTTGTCAGTTACTCAGTACGAGATGAGGTTTTCCGAGTTGGCTAGGCATGCTTCGGAGTTAGTCCCTACAGACAGGGAAAGGATCAAGAGGTTTGTAGATGGTCTCATGTATCAGCTTCGAATTTTGATGACTAGGGAGAGAGTGTCTGAAGCCATATTTGAGCAGGTAGTTGACATTGCTTGAGACATTGAGTAGGTTCGTAGGCAGGAGTGTGACGAGAGGGAGGCCAAGAGACCTCGGAGATCAGGTAGTTTCAATGGCGCCCCTTCTAGAGGGTAGTTTCAGCACATCAGAGGTCGTCCATTTAGACCTCCACAGCCAGTTCGCCCACCTTACAGTGGTGTATCTTCTGGGCAGGGTCCTCGCAGTTCTCATCAGGGACGTTCATCTTTTAGTGCCCTTCCAGCTCAGAGCTCCGCCCGAGCATCATCTTATCAGGGTTCTTCTATGCATGGTTCGTCTGGTGGTTATCATGGTGGCAGGGGTTCTCGTCAGTTTTCATCTCCAGTTCCAGGTGGTTGTTATGAGTGTGGAGAGTTCGGACATGAGTGGAGGCTGTGTCCCTGTCATCCTGGTAGTTCATCTCAGCAGAGGGTTCAGCCCTCGACTTCAGCCCCAGTCATTTCGCCACCTGCTCAGACAGCTAGGGGTGGTGGTCAGGCAGCTAGAGGCCGCCCTAGAGGGGGAGGTCGAGCAGTTGGAGGCCAGCCACGTATTTATGCATTTTCGGCTAGGCCTGATGTTGTGGCCTCAGATGCGTGATTATAGGTACGATCTCAGTATGTCACAGTGATGCTTTGGCTTTATTTGACCCCGGTTCCACGTACTCATATGTTTCATCTTATTTTTCCCACTTTCTGAATATGCCCCGTGAGTCTTTAGTTACGTCTGTTCATGTTTCGATTCCGGTGGGCGATACTATTATTGTGGACCGTGTGTATCGGTCGTGTCTTATATCTATTGGGGATATGGAGACCCGAGTGGACTTGATGTTACTCAGTATGGTTGATTTTGATTTAATTTTGGGCATGGATTAATTATCACCATGTCATGCTATCCTTGATTGTCATGCTAATACCGTGACCCTGACAATGCCTGGAGTTTCGAAAGTTGATTGGAGAGGGTCTATAGAGCATGTGCCTAGCAGAGTGATTTCTTATTTGAAAGCTCAGCATATGGTTGAGAAAGGGTGTGAGTCTTATCTTTCTTTTGTGAGGGATGTTAGTAGTGAGACTCCTTCTATTAATTCTGTTCCTATGGTCCGTGATTTTTCGAACATATTTCCTGCAGACCTGCCAGGCATGCCACCTGATAGGGATATTTATTTTGGTATTGACTTTGTGCTAGACACTCAGCCTATCTCTATTCCAGCTTACCTCATTGAACTAGCGGAGTTGAAAGAATTTAAAGAGCAGCTTCAGGAACTCTTAGATAAGGGGTTCATCCGGTCGAGTGTGTCACCTTAGGGTGCACCGGTGTTGTTTGTGAAGAAGAAGGGTGGTTTGATGCGCATGTGCATTGATTATAGACAGCTGAATAAGGTTACGGTTAAGAATCGATATCCTTTTCCCCGTATTGATGACTTGTTTGATCACCTCCAGGGAGCTAGGGTATTCTCCAAGATCGATTTGAGGTCGGGGTATCACCAGTTGAATATTCGGGATTCTGACATTCCGAAGACTGCTTTCAGGACTAGATATGGTCATTATGAGTTTCTGGTTATGTCATTTGGGCTGACCAATGCCCCAGCCGAGTTTATGCAAATGATGAACAGCGTGTTCCAGCCTTACCTTGATTCTTTCGTCATTGTATTCATTGATGACATCCTGGTTTACTCCCGTAGCCAGAAGGAACATGCTCAGCACTTGAGGATTATCTTGCAGAGGTTGAGGGAGGAGAAGCTTTATGAAAAATTCTCCAAGTGTGAGTTTTGGTTTGGTTTAGTAGCTTTCTTGGGGCACGTGGTGTCACGACCCAAAATCTATAAGGTCGTGATGGTGCCGGACATCATTGTCAGGCAAGCCAATCATTAAATAAATTGAAATAATTTCCCGTTTTAACATTTATGAAAAGCATTTGCTTTCACTTTACATATTAACTAAATAAAAATATGTTCAGTAAATAAAATAGTTTGAATGTTCCATATTAGCAATTATATCCCAACGCATCCCAGAACCCGCTGTCACAAGTACATGAGCAGTTTCTAAGAATTATACAATTTCTACAAAGCTTGTCCGAAATACAAGTGGACAAAGAAATTTAAAATAATGTAATACAATATGAGGGAGACTCTGTCAGCTGCGGATCTCCTCCGGATGATGCAGCTCGCATAAGTCTCCAATCCTCCACATCACTATAAAAGTACCTGTGCAATAAAATGCACAACAAGTGTAGCATGAGTACAAAACAACGTGTACTCAGTAAGTCGCCCGCCTAACCTCAGAGAGATAGTGATGAGAGGTCAAATTAGACACTTGCTAAAGGTCAATTTAGTATATTCAAGTGAGACACTAAGCATGAATGTCATAGACAGTTTATTAAAATTTAGGAATAAATAATATCAACTCCTTCCACACTTAACACTTTAATTCTTCGTCATTTCAGTTGACAATTTAAATCATAATCCGGGATAAGAAACATCAGACTTATTTCACATTTTACACATAAATTCTCCTTCCTCATAACTGGCCATTAAAACTTCCGTAGGCCGATAAATATGTATAAATCACAGCAAATACGCAGTAAATATCAGACGCAAATAATGCCGAGGGTTGACGGCCCGAACCAACATAAACTTAAATCTGTCGAGGGTCGAACGACCCGAACCATAGATGCATCTATCTTCCCCGCTCGCGAATCGATCATGCGACGCGGTTATACATAAAATACTAAGACTAGCCTGCTCGCAAATCATACCTGCGGCTTAGGTGCTCATATGGATATACAAAAATATAGATTCATCTTGCTCGCGAATCATACATGCGACTCAGGCACCCGAAGTTACACATGTCCACACAATATTCCCCATTTTATCAAGAAAGTTGTTTTCTCAGGAAAGTGGTAAAAATCTCTTTAAAGGGACATGAAATATAGCTCTTAAATCTTTGTTTTGAAACTCATTTGCCAAATTTAATGATATTCCTGTAATACACCCATATCAGGCACACAATTATCCACGGAGGAATAAAATTTCTTTCTAGATAATTAAGAAAATGAACTCTAGTCTTCTTCAGATATTCGATTACGATTTCTATTATATTAATAGTCTAGTATTACAGGCTGGATTACAGGTACAACCCGTAGGGCATACTAGTGGGTCCTAGACTACCCGGACATGGCATAATAGTAGCTACGCACGGACTCCCGTCACCTTGTGCGTACGTAGCCCCCGAAGATAATAACATATACTTAATTAATTCACCTAGGGGGAAAATTTCCCCTCACAAAGTTAGAAAGGAGACTTACCTCGCTCCGAAATTCCATAACCAGCCTCCAAGCCCTTCCGACGACTCAAGTCGATGCACAACGCTTCGAAACTATCCAAAGAACGACAAACCAATGAAAATATACTCTAATATTTGCAACAATTTCAAATTATATAACTTCCCGACCCCGCTTAGTGAAATGACCAAAATGCTCTCAGGCCTACGTGCCCGGAATCCAAAATTTCTTGAAGATATACTCTACCCATAGCCTTAGTAGTTCAAATATACAATTTACTCTACACTCCATGCTCAAATTTGTGGCTAAAAATCCAACTTACCATTTTCTAGGTTTCTTTAAGATTTCCTAACTTCCTACCAATTTCCAGGTCTAATCCATGCGTATAATCTTGTTTTTAATTAAAAAACGTGAAGAAATTACTTACCTAGACATTGCATGAAGGAATCCTCTCTTTGAAGCCTTCCAATATCGCCTAAGCCAAAGAAGAAATGAAGAAATGGCAAACAATTCACGGTTTAAAAAAACATTCTGCCCAGCCTCGATTCCTGCACCTGCGGTCCTACCACCGCACTTGCGCTCCCGCAAGTGCGACCAATCTCCCGCACATGTGGCTGCCTTAACTCCAGCCCAAAATCGCACATGCGCCCTCTGTCCGCATCTGCGTCTTCGCAGGTGCAGAAATGCCATCGCACTTGCGCTCCCGGCCAGACCGTCCATCCTTCGCACCTGCGGCGCCATAGCTGCACCTGCGGCCAAATCCTCGCAGGTGCGGTCACACCAGACTACAGCAACCTCAGCCTTCTTCAAACTCCCAAACTTGATCCGTTAACCACCCGGAATACACCCGGGACCCCCGGAACCCCGTCTAATTATACCAACCTGTTCCAAAACATAATGCGGACTTTCTCGAGGCCTCAAATCACATCAAACAACATCAAAACCACTAATCGTACCTAAATCCCAACTTTATGAACTTAGAAATTTCCAACTTCTGCATCCGATTCCAAAACCTATCAAATCACGTCCAATTGACCTCAAATTTTGCATACAAGTCATATTCGGCATTGCGGACCTGGTCCAACTTCCAGAATCGCATTCCGACCCCGATATCAAAATTTCCACCTCGATCGGATTCCTAAAATACCTTCAAATTTCTATCTTTAACCAAATGACTCCAAAATGACCTACGAACATCCAAATCATCATACGAAGCTATCTTCCGAACGCGCTCCCAACTCTAGAATCATCATACGAAGCTATTCCCAGACTCGAAATCCTGAACGGACATCAACATCACTGAAATGTGCTTCAGGCCAAACTTAGAAAATTTCTTGAAAAATGTTGACTTCCAAAATATGCCTCAAAACGCTCTCGGGTTATCCAAAACCCGATCCGGACATACGCCCAAGTCCGAAATCATCATACGAACATGTAGGAACCTTCAAATCCTGATTCGGAGGTCGTTTACTCAAAATTCCAAATCTTAGTAGATTCTTCCAACTTAAGGCTTCTAAAACGAGAATTTTCTTTCCAAATCAACTCTAAACTTCCCGAAATTCAATTCCTACCACACTACAAGTCATGATAACTGAAATGGAGTTGCGCACGACTTCAAACTGCTGAACGACGCGCTAGAGCTCAAAACGACTGGTCGGGTCGTTACATTCTCCCCCACTTAAACAGACGTTCATCCTCGAACGTTCTAAGAACTGCTCTAGAGTTATCTGAAATCACTGTTTAACACCTTGAGCACCTGCCGTGCTACCACAACCTAGCCGAGTACATTAGCTTGATCAAACCAGAAGATTTCTCCTTTACCCACTTAATAAGCTTAGAATCCAGTTCCAACACTTGAAATATTTCTACCAGGCCTAGTTCCAATGTATAAACACTGTATCAAATAGCACACGATATTACCAGAACATGACTACATACCTTTGCTGAATTAGCACCATGCACCGCAAAGTTCATTATCTAACCACAATGACGTTCCCTGAACCTTAATAGCTAAAATTCCACGAATCTGATGCTCCCAATGCACCTCATGATATATACACTTACATCCTGCTATAATGTTGACGATACCACAACAACAGAGGAAATGTGCAGAAATCCATACCCAACTGCGGAGTTAACAAATAACTGAGTACCTCATCTTCACTAGAATCATCACCTCATTATGAACCTGAATAATGATATTTGTTCTTTAGTCTACACTTCACATAACCTTATCGTACTGGTCCCTGATCCGATAATCTCGTCTCACCCAGTATGAACTGCTCAGACAACAAATCACCCCAAACATGACCAACAGCCTCACATGATACCACACCGCGCCAATAAGCCATAACTCGAACATGATAATAAGAAACGGCTCAGGAAGGGACTATTAAACTCACGCAACTAATATGAACTCTTATCAGAAAATAGGAAGTAAAACATAAGAAAAATAAATATAGATTAACCCTTCTCATCATCACACTATTGTGGCGTGCAACCCGATCCAAATAACAGACCCGTGGCGACGTGCCAGTTGATCCACACATAAAATTTACATAGAAAGATATATATATATATATATATATATATATATATATATATATATACGGAGCTGATTTGCTTACTTTTACAAATTACTGAATATCAGCCATAAGCACGCTAAGTGCATAATACCATCCTGGGGAGACTGACAAAGCCCATGCTACAAAAGTGAAGCACAACTGAGTTGCGATACACATATATACACTCTGGATCTCAAGAGCTATCCTTCTCATATAACATCCCCACTACGCGGGACCTCAAAACATAGGAAATTATCAAACCGTTTCACAACTCACACGGCACAAATCACAATTTCGCATAAATTTGACGAAGGCGGAGCAACATCTGCTGCTCTAATACCTTTCCATGAAAAGCGCTCTATTGAAATGAACATGCCTGGCTCATACGGAGCCCCTAGTCAAATTTAAATCCATCCACAAACATCGAGTCTACCTTGATCGCACCAACTAAGCTAATAGCTTTTACTTGGGTCCATATTAACCCACATCCTCTCATAATATGCGAGAACAACCATCATATCCGGGACAAACACCCCACAATCCACAACCAAATGAACTGAACGCCTCTCAGACATAACTTCTCAAATAAACAACATTGCACTTCTTTATACTCAGTCCAAATCTTCAATCCATCAAGTGACTACATATCACACTTATACAACCTTTTCGCGGTCATGCTTCCACGACCTTCCACACAAGGCAACAAGACACATCAAGAACCCATTACTAGGGTACAAAGCCTCTTCCACCGAATATCAATCTCAGGTGACACTGAAGATAACACCAGCTTACTCTGAACTTTCGAATCTCTTTTAACACTGAACCGCAATCTCAATTCTTACTCCCAGTTACATACTGCTTACCGTACCTAACATGCCAATATGAGGTAGCTCAAGAATTCCATCATAACTGCTGAACCATCAATAGGGTGAACACTTCATTATATAGAAACCTTTTACTTAACTTAATTCAGGAGTATCATCTCAACACACGAGTGAATTCCCACAATCACCCAACATGCAAATCCTTGAGTGGTAGTCTATACCACCATAACCCTTCCGGGATCCGCCTACACCTGACATGCCATAGCACTCAATGCTCCCACATGAAATCTGTTACGACGGTCGACAAGCCCCGCACACACTGGCACAAACCACATGCATAATTTAATCACACCGGAGGAACTGATCACTTCCGTAAATGTGTCGTTTCAACCATGGATAATCAATATGTCTCATTTTAATCATCTTCAATTGCTTCAGGAATAATAGCAACTTCCTTCAACTCATAGCAAACTCATCCCAAGTGACCTTGATTCACGAGACTATGCTGACTAAATTCCGCAACCCGTCTCATACCCTCCTGATAATCTTTCTACAATCCGGAGTTTATTTATCTCACTCCTCCAATACTATCATGCATGCTGAAACATGTCATAGAACATTCCAGCTGTCTTCCTTCTTCTCAGAAATTACTCTGCAAAAGCTAGATTCTCGATCATACTGCTGCCTGAAACCCTTAAACGCCGACACTTGACTTTTGAACTCACTAGGACCGCTATTGAGAGTCACCCACTCTGACTGGGCCCGAATATTATCAACTCCAAGGCTCTTCTAGCACATGAACACCCTTTTCCTTGAAGCACGTGACTGAGTCACTATCCTTACAACTCTCCCATGCCTTAAGCATAAATTATGAATCCTTCAAAGCCTAACCCTGGTCTGACAGGGCAACTCTTTCATACAGTCATCAAATTCCATGCACAATCACCTTTTACTCCTGTCCCCTAGCTGTAATAGCTTGCCAACACGCCGACAATCCGCAACCCTATGATAACATAATCCTGCAACCCAACTGCAGATGGTGGGACTTCCCCACTTATCCTGAAGCTACTCCTTGCACCACTCTAGACCCTGCCAATATCCTTTCTCCTTTGATAACACGATCTTGCTCGACCAATCCGTCCAATTCTTCCAAATTCTCTTGCTAGCACTCCCTAAATACTCAAACTCTCTAGCATCATTCACACATTCCGCCTCCTATCGAATAGCCACTAGAACCCCTCACCGAGACGTGTCAACTATGCTACCGCTACCCTATTCATAGGAGATAACCCACCTGTGGAAATCACCCGCGGACACCTTCTAACGACGCCGAAATGCACGCTCTCTGCGACTTCAATACCCCATCCTACAACCTGCTTCATTTACCAACTTTACTAGTCCGTCTGCTCCTCATGGACATCCATTAGATGCGCGACAATATATTCAAATTCCAAGCTATGATTCCGTTCCCCCACTTTGTGACTGCTCGACTTCCGCTTCTTACACCTAGCCTCCTAGAAATGGAACCACCGTCTAGCCTCACTTTAGGATCAATTTCTGCCAACCATATTCTTCAATACTTATTCTCAATACTCTGACCACACGCAACCAAAAAAAACCATAGCACCTACAAACTTAACACATTCCAATCGATCAATGACGATGACTCCACGTCATAGGTGCATATCCCTCCTCACTTGAAGACACCAAGTCTTACTATTTTATCAACCCCAACCGGATCATTCATAACCCAATTGCCTTTTCTCTGCCGGAACTAAAATACCGAAATCTCGAAATCACACTCTGAGAAGACCTCCCTTCAAACCATTCATCACCCCCAACATACGGGAAAGCATTCTATCATCATACCGACATCGCGCGATAACCAATCGCAAGCATCATCACCGCCTGAGCATAACCTTAAGTCTCTTAAAAACACAGTTACTGAGCTGAAACAACATATTATTCTTTTGCAGGGCTATAACAACAGTCCCAACCAGTTACACATGGAAACATCTCGAATTATATCTGTAGCACCATTTCAATTCCTCAAATTCCTAATTCATAGCAAGCGCTTCGCGACGCGTAAGATTGAGTAGGAATAAGTTTAGGCATAAGCCTTTAAGGGAATCAATCTCATGATGAGGAATCAAAAAGGGAAGTACTCCTAACAGCCCTGTAGCCTCTCGAAGATAAGTACAGACGTCTCCATACCGATCCGCAAGAATCTACTAGAATTTCTCATGACTCGTGAGACCTACGGAAACATAGCGCTATGATACCATGTTGTCACGACCCAAAATCCATAAGGTCGTGATGGCGCCGGACATCATTGTCAGGCAAGCCAATCATTAAGTAAATTGAAATAATTTCTGGTTTTAACATTTATGAAAAGCATTTCGTATCACTTTATTACATATTAAATAAATTAAAATTTGTCCAGTAAATACAATAGTTTGAATGTTCCATATTAGCAATTATATCCCAACACATCCCAAAACCCGGTGTCACAAGTACATGAGCAATTTCTAAGAATTTTACAATTTCTACAAAGCTTATCCGAAATACAAGTGGACAAAGAAATTTAAAATAACATAATATAGTATGAGGGAGACTCTGGCAGCTGCGAATCGCCCCCGGATGATGCAGCTCTCCTAAGTCCCCAATCCTCCACATCGCCATGAAAGTACCTGTGCAATAAAATGCACAGCAAGTGTAGCATGAGTACAAAACAACGTGTACTCAGTATGTCGCCCGCCTAACCTCAGAGAGATAGTGATGAGAGGTCAAATTAGACACTTGCTAAAGGTCAATTTAGTATATTCAAGTGAGACACTAAGCATGAATGTCATAGACAGTTTATTAAAATTTAGGAATAAATAATATCAACTCCTTCCACACTTAACACTTTAATTCTTCGTCATTTCAGTTGACAATTTAAATCATAATCCGGGATAAGAAACATCAGACTTATTTCACATTTTACACATAAATTCTCCTTCCTAATAACTGGCCATTAAAACTTCCGTAGGCCAATAAACATGTATAAATCACAGCAAATACGCAGTAAATATCATGCGCAAATAATGCCGAGGGTCGACGGCCCGAACCAACATAAACATAAACTGTGCACTGTCGAGGGTCGAACGACCCGAACCATAGATGCATCTATCTGCTCCGCTCGCGAATCGATCATGCGACGCGGTTATACATAAAATACTAAGACTAGCCTAATCGCAAATCATACCTGCGGCTTAGGTGCTCATATGGATATACACAAATACAGGGTCATCCTGCTCTCGAATCATACATGCGACTCAGGCACCCGAAGTTACACATGTCCACACAATAAGTCCCTATTTTATCAAGAAAGTTGTTTTCTCAGGAAAATGGTAAAATTCTTTTTAAAGGGACATGAAATATAGCTCTTAAATCTTTGTTTTGAAACTCATTTGCCAAGTTTAATGACATTTCCGTAATACAACCCTATCAGGTACACAATATCCACAGAGGAATAAATTCTCTTTCTAGATAATTAAGAAAATGAACTCTAGTCTTATTCAGATATTCAATTATGATTTCGATTATATTAGCAGTTTAGTATTACAGGCAGGATTACAGGTACAACACGTAGGGCATACTAGTCGGTCCTAGACTACCCGGACATGGCATAATAGTATCTACGCACGGACTCCCGTCACCTCGTGCGTACGTAGCCCCCGAAGATAATAGCATATACTTAATTAATTCACCTAGAGGGACAATTCCCCATCACAAAGTTAGAAAGGAGACTTACCTCACTTCGAAATTCCATAACCGGCCTCCAAGCCCTTCTGACGACTCAAGTCGATGCACAACGCTCCGAAACTATCCAAACAACGACAAACCAATGAAAATATACTCTAATATTTGCAAGAATTTTAAATTATATAACTTCCCGACCCCGCTTAGTGTAATGACCAAAATGTTCTCAGGCCTACGTGCCCGGAATCCAAAATTTCTTGAAGATATACTCTACCCATAGCCTTAGTAGTTCAAATATACAATTTACTCTACACTCCATGCTCAAATTTGTGGCTAAAAATCAAAAATACATTTTCTAGGTTTCTTTAAGATTTTCCAACTTCCTACCAATTTCCAGGTCTAATCCATGCATTTAATCTTGTATTTAATTCAAAAACGTGAAGAAATTAGTTACCTAGACATTGCATGAATGACTCCTACCTTTGAAGCCTTCCAAGACTGCATAAGCCAAAGAAGAAATGAAGAAATGGCCAACAATTCACAGTTTAAAAAAAATTCTACCCAGTCTCGATTTCGCACATGCGGTCCTACCTCCGCACCTGCGCTCCCGCAGGTGCGACCAATCTCCCGCACCTGCGGCTGCCTCAACTCCAGGCCAAAATCGCACATGCGCCCTCTGTCCGCATATGCGTCTTCCCAGGTGAAAAAATGCCATCGCACTTGCGCTCCCAGCCAGACCGTCCATCCTTCGCACCTGCGACGCCATAGCCGCACCTACGGCCAAATCCTCGTAGGTGCGGTCACACCAGATGACAACAACCTCAGCCTTCTTCAAACTCCCAAACTTGATCTGTTAACCACCCGGAATCCACCCGGGCCCCCAGGACCCCGTCCAATTATACCAACCTGTTCCAAAACATAATGCGGACTTTCTCGAGGCCTCAAATAACATCAAACAACATCAAAACCACGAATCGCACCCAAATCCCAACTTTATGAACTTAGAAATTTCCAAATTCTGCATATGATGCCGAAACCTATCAAATCACGTCCGATTAACCTCAAATTTCGATATTGCGAATCTGTTCCAGCTTCCGGAATCACATTCCGACCCCGATATCAAAATTTCCACCTCCAGTCGGATTCCTCAAAAACCTTCAAATTTCTATCTTTAGCCAAATGACTCCAAAATGACCTACAGACATCCAAATTCACTTCCGATCGCGCTCCCAACTCAAAAATCACCATACGAAGTTGTTCCCAGACTCCGAATCCCAAACAGACATCAACATTACTGATATGCGCTTCAGGCCAAACTTAGGAAATTTCTTCAAAAATGCTGACTTCCACAATATGCCTCGAAACGCTCCCGGGGTTATCTAAAACATGATCCAGACATACGCCCAAGTCTGAAATCATCATGCGAACCTGCAGGAACCTTCAAATCCTGATTCGGAGGTCGTTTACTCAAAATTCGAAATCTTAGTTGATTCTTTTAACTTAAGGCTTCTGAAACGAGAATTTTCTTTCCAAATCAACTCTAAACTTCCAGAAATTCAATTCCGACCACACCAACAAGTCATGATAACTGAAATGGAGTTGCTCATGACTTCAAACCGCTGAACGATCCGCTAGAGCTCAAAATGACCGGTCGGGTCGTTACATTCTCCCACACTTAAACAGACGTTCTTCCTCGAACGTGCTAAGAACTGCTCTGGAATTATATGCAATCAGTGTTTAACACCTCGAGCACCTGGACGTGCTACCACAACCCAGTCGAGTACATTAGCTTGATCAAACCAGAAGATTTCTCCTTTACCCACTTAATAAGCTCAGAATCCAGTTCCAACACTTGAAATTTCTCTACCAGGCCTAGTTCAAATGTATAAAAACCGTATCAACTACCACATGATATACTAGAACATGACTGCATACCTTTGCTGAATTAGCACCATGCACCGCAAAGTTCATCATCTAACCACAATGACATTCCCTGAACTTTAATAGCTAAAATTCCACAAATCTGATGCTCCCAATGCACTTCATGATATATACACTTACATCCTGCAATAATGCTGAAGATACCACCACAACGGAGGAAATGTGCAGAAATCCATACCCAACTGCGGAGTTATCAAATCACTGAATACCTCATCTTGACTAGAATCATCACCTCATTATGAACCTGAATAATGGTATTTGTTCTTTAGTCTACATTTTACATAACATTATCGTACTGGTCCCTGATCCGATAATCTCGTCTCACCCAGTATGAACTGCTCAGACAACAAATCACCCCAAACATGACCAACAACCTCACATAATACCACACCGCGCCAATCGGCCATAACTCGAACATGATAATAAGAAACAATTCAGGTTCAACTCACTCAACTAATATGAACTCTTATCAGAAAATAGGAAGTAAAACACAAGAAAAATAAATATATATTAACCCTTCTCATCATCACATTATTGTGGCGTGCATCCCGATCCAAATAACATACCCGTGGTGACGTGTCACCCGATCCACACATAAAATTTACATAAGAATATATATATATATGGAGCTGATTTGCTCACTATTACAAATTACTGAATATCGGTCATAAGCACGCTAACTGCATAATACCATCCTGGGGAGAATGACAAAGCTGCATGTTACAAAACTCAAGAACAATTGAGGTGCGATACACATATATACACTCTGGATCTCAAGAGCTATCCTGCTCACATAACACCCCCACTACGCTGGACCTCAACACATAGGAAATTATCAAACCGTTTCACAACTCACACGGCACAAATCACAATATCGCATAAATTTGACGAAGACGGAGCAACATCTGCTGTTCTAATACCTTTCCATGAAAAGCGCTCTATTGAAATGAACATGCCTGGCTCATACGGAGCCCCTAGTCAAATTTAAATCCATCCACAAACATCGAGTCTACCTTGATCGCACCAACTAAGCTAATAGCTTTTACTTTGGTCCATATTAACCCACTTCCTCTCATAATATGCAAGAACAACCATCATAGCCGGGACAAACATCCCACAATCCACAACCAAATGAACTGAATGCCTCTCAGACATAACTTCTTAAATAAACAACATTGCACTTCTTTATACTCAGTCCAAATCTTCAATCCATCAAGTGACTACATGTCACACTTATACAACCTTTTCGTGGTCATACTTCCACGACCTTCCACATAAAGAAAACAAGACACATCAAGAACCCATGAAGGGTACAAAGCCTCTTCCACCGAATATCAATCTCAGGTGACACTGAAGATAACACCAGCTTACTCTGAAATTTCGAATCTCTTTTAACACATCTTTGGATTTCTTCCATTTCAAATTCGATTTGAACCAAAGATGGAAGATTTTGAGGGTTATCAAATGATACATAGTCTAACTCGAGTTTCCCCCGCTCCTTTGGCAGTTAAAGTAGCGCGCTTCAAGGGATATTTTAATTCCTTGTCCACTCTTTCCAGTATTTTTCGAAAAACAGCAATTAGGAATAGAGAATATATATCAAAGAAAGGTCTAACTGTTGGAATCACTCGATTCTTACTCCCAGTTACATATTGCTTCACTATTGACCAGATTGACCCAGAAGGGTGCTCCATTCAGATGTTCCGATGAGTATGAGGAGAGCTTTCAGAAGCTCAAGTCAGCATTGACCACAACTCCGGTATTGGTTTTGCCTACTGGTTCGGGTTCTTACATAGTCTAATGTGATGCTTCTAGAGTTGGCTTGGGAGCGGTATTGATGCAGGACGGTAGGGTGATTGCCTACACGTCTAGACAGTTGAAGGTGCACGAGAAGAATTATCCAGTGCACGATCTTGAATTAGCTTCCATTGTTCATGCCTTAAAGATTTGGCGGCATTACTTGTATGGAGTACAAAGTGAGATTTTCACTGACCATCATAGCTTGCAGTATCTGCTGAGGCAGAACGATTTGAATTTGCGGCAGAGGAGATGGTTGGAGCTTCTCAAGGATTATGACCTTACTATTTTGTATCACCCGGGAAAGGCCAATGTAGTGGCCGATGCCTTGAGTCGCGGAGCTGAGAGTTTCGAGAGTCTAGTTTACCTTTCAGCAGTGCTAAAGCTATTGGCACACCAATGAGTCCGTTAACATATCTTGACAAATATGAAAAGGGAAATCCTGTTGATGAAACCAAATATCGTGGAATGATTGGCTCTTTACTTTACCTAACTGCCAGCGACTAGTATTATGTTTAATTTTCAAGGATTCAGTCAGCTCCTAAAGAGTCACATCTGACTGCCGTAAAGAGAATAATTCGTTATCTCATTAGACCTATTTCTTACGGACTATGGTATCCACACTCTAATAATTTTAAACTAGAAGGTTTTTAAGATGTTGATCTTGCAGGTGATAAGGAAGAAAGAAAAAGCACTAGCGAGACATGTCAATTACTTAGAAAAGAACTTATATCATGGAACAGTAAGAAACAAGGATCAGTTGCACTATCCACAACAGAGGTTGAATATATCGCCATTGGACAATGTTGTGCACGGTTATTATGGATGTCTCATCAACTGGGTGATTATGAACTATTTTTTAAACCTATTCAAATATTCTATGATAACTCTGGTGTTATATGCCTGTCAAAGAATCATGTGCATCACCCTAGGGCTATGCATATAGACATCAAACATCATTTCATTAGAGATCATGTTCTCAAGGGAGATATAGAATTATCATTTATTGGCACTACTGATCAATTAGCAGATATTTTCACTAAGCCTTTACTTGAGGATGGATTTTGTCTTCTAAGAACTACTTGGTAGTATTTCTCTTGATCATAAAAAGTAGGACCTATTTGATATTATTAAATTCTTGTATGCTTAATTTTTAATTTTGTCTGTTTGTACTCATTAATATAGCGCCCTTGATTTCTCTCTCTTTTCCCATTAGTTGCAGATTTCAAGAAAGGAAAACTAATCATCATGACCTTTCACTGACACCTTTTCCTTTATTGTACTCAACCGTCAGAATTCAACCTTTTTAATCTCTGAACCACTCGCCTTGGTCTCCATCGTTCCTATCATTTAGAAACCCTCTTTAGAAATCCTTCAAACTCTTTCCCAATAGTTTCTTCCATGGCTAAACACTCCAAAAATCCATCTTCATTCACTAGAAAATGTACTCGCTCTAGAGGGAAACCCTCTTCTCAGCCTCCAGAACCAGTATACCTAGGGTCCGACCACTAAGAAGAGTTCGCCTCTTCTCAGGCAAAACTTTCAGATCACTCCCATCACTTAGGAGAAAAAGCCCTAGGAAAAAGTCCCATGGAAGACCCCCATGAATCTTTGACCCCCAAGAAATCCAAAATAGACTTTTCAAGTTCTCTAGAGTTAGACGTTAATTTTCAAAACATGGAATTCTTCATTGCTCTGGAAAAAAAGCCCATTGCTCATGGCAGAGTAGTTGACCTTGAAGACATGGAAGCCCTCAATTTTAAGGTAAAGGATTTATTTCTCTTTCAAGGATGGTCAAAGTTCCTCTCTGTACCCCCTCCAAAATTCTATGAATCCTTAGTGAGAATGTTTTATGCAAATCTTTGCTCTAGCAAGTCTGATAAGTTGGAATCCCTAGTTTTAGGTAAACGCATTGTTCTTGATTGCTCCATGTTCGAATAAATTTTTCATTGTAAGTGCTCTGGTTTTCTCATGCTTTTCAAGAATACTTAGCCTTATGACTTTGAAATTTCTTTTGATCAAGAAAAATGTTGTATTGCTGAGTGTCCATTTGATTTCCTCCTTAACCAGTTAGGTCCCACTGATGTTAGCTTTGAAACCCGAGTTCTAGCCCACATTGTTGCAACCACTCTTCTTCCTCGTACTAAATAATTCTCCACCTTCTCTCAACGAGATACCTTTCATTTTTATTGTCTTGTGACCAAAATCAAGATTAAATTATCCTCTTGGGTCATAAATTTCATGATAGAAAGTGTTGATGATCCCACCAGTTTTCCCTATGGTATGGCTATAACTCACATCTTCGAAGCCCACAACATCTCTATCTCGAAATACCCTTTTGTCTCTATTTCAAAATCCTACAATTCTAGAGCGTGTGCTAGTATGGGTTATGTGTGTGTAAAGAGCTCCTGGGTGAAGGAACATGATGGTGAAGTCAAGAATGTTCAACGTGATCCCAAGACCAAAGCCTCTGTTTCCCATCACAGTGTAAGTGATCCTGATCCCGCTGAGAAACTAACTGCCATTGACAATAAGCTGACCATCATCTAGGATATTCTTGATGCCACTCAGTCCACTGTTGGAGACATCCATACCATCTCCAAGGAGACAGGTTCGGATGTTTCAAAGATGAGGGTTAAAATTCTCAGACTTGGAGAAAACACAGTCAAATCATTCAAGGAAGTGCATGACAGGATTGATAAGTTCACCATTTCAGCCAATGCCAGGTTTGAACGATTGAAGGAGACGATTTGCAACACTCTTACTTATTTCTTGCGTCGCTAGCTATGGAAATTTCAACAATATTTTTTGTGTTTGCTGTTTTGGACTGGATAACAGTCGTTGGATACGTTTTATTTTCTCTGCTATAACTCTGCATGACTATAATGCCTACTTTAGCATCTATAATACTTTCTTAGCGTGTAGTTATCTTTACACTTCTTGTTTTAGTATATGTTTATCCCCTCTTTACTGAAAAATAATTGTACATTTCAGGTTTTGACTGAAGAAAGAGAGACCTAACAGTTTGGAAAATCAACTAAAGTATGCAACACTTGTTTAGGGGGAGTCGACTGAATAATGTCGCACTCATTGAGGGGGCCGACTGAAAAATACCGCACCCATTGAGGGGGAATTGACTGTAGGAACTATACAGAAGTCAACTGTTGTTTATATATTATTTTTGTCATCATCAAAAAGGGGGAGATTGTTAATCATAAATTCAACGATGAAAAGTAATATATTACATTTGGTGTAGGGTCTTAGGGAATATATTAAGGCGATTCAAGAAGCAATACCAATCAGGAATAGAACAAGGAAAAGAATCTATGACTCAGCAATGCAAAAGGAAGAAGTAGCGGAGATCTGGCAAGAATGTTTAATCAAAGATTGACGGAAACTAACAAGGAAAAGAATCAACGATGAAAAAGGAAGAAACAAAGGAGATCCGGCAGGGATAATCAATCAGAGACTGACGGAAGCTATTACTGGAAGGTCCCAAATCAAAGGGAAAGCAATCACTTAAAATCAATGAAGCCAAAAATCAAGGGATCCAACAGATATGACTCAACTAACACAGAGATATGCCCAGCCGATGAAAAGCTCGTCAAGATCATAAATCAAGGAAGATCAACAAGACTTAACTTTATTCTTGGAAATAATCAATTTATGATTCCTTTCAAGGATCAACTCCCTTGGGTTTGAAATATCTCAAGATAAATGAAGGCCTCATGGAAAGTATATATACAGACGTTCCGGACGTGAAAAGACATACTTTGAACGAACCATCTTTCCTCTTTTTGTTCTACTCCAAACAAGCATTGTAGTTCCTTTAGATCTGCTGTGTAATTAGTGAGAGAAGAAAAAGAGATAAACACCGGCGAGGCATTGTATCAAGAAAAGAAAAGAGACATAGAGACTAAGTTGTTGGTGTAAAGCTACACCATTCATTCTATACTTAAGAAACATCAAACACTGAAATAGAACACCCTTGCAACCCAAGGAGACTGAACTAGAATTTACATTGAATCCGAACCAGTATAAAACTTCTGGTGTCTTTATTTCCTGCATTTTATTTCTGCATTTGCAATTATCCTGTTCTTATTTCTAGTCGACTAATTGGTAAACTAGTCAACTACTTATATATTTTTTTTTTAAAATACGCAATTCACCCCCTCCCCCTCTTGTAATTTCCGAATCTTAGTTAATAGTTTAATTGTTTGGCTGAATTTTTACCTTATTGGTTAGGGTTTATTTCACTTTGTAATCTTTTGTCTCATTTCCCTTCACTCTTCTACGTGTAGATAATTTTTTTAAGAAAAAGAGTTGCATATGACATTAAAATTTTGACAATGAATTAAATAGTTTATTCCTTTATAGATTTCAATTATTATTTAAATACCTTTAACTATAAATTCATATTTCAAAACTACCCCTATTATTCGGTAAATAGTTTAAAATTACCTTTTGTCTACCTTTTGGTTTTTAAATACCCATATCGTTATTTCTATTGCTAACTACCCCTCAATTTAACAGCAGAATTTGTGGCTCTCACTTCTTATGTGCTAGTATTATTTTATTGGACCACTTGTCTCCTGGTTTCAGTTCAAACAAATGAGTATAGTCTACCTGTCCCTTTTTTTACTAGCCCCATTTATCTTATTTTCACCCTCACAGTCCTCACCCCTCAGGGTCCACTCTTTGGGTATGTTTGGTATGAAGGAAAATATTTTTCATAGAAAATATTTCCTGAAAAATGAGTGGTTTTATTACTCATTTTACTTTGTTTGGTTGGTGAATGAAAAATATTTCCGTAAAATACTTTCTAGTGTTTGGTTAAAGAGTATAAATTATTTGTTTATGCTACTATCCTCAAACCACCTTCCTCAAAATACCCATGTTTTTTGTACTCCTCCCCCCCCCCCCCCCCCCCCCCCACCCCAGACTCAATTTTTTTTTTTTAAATTCAAACAAACCCAAAGGAATTAATGTGCTACTTTAGTTTTTCACACAAAAATGGTGTTGAAATTTGAGATCAATAACTAAAAAGAACATACTTTATTTTGTTGAAAAAGAAAGTATCATTTCTACAACATGAAAAGAAATTACTTTTTTCATTAAAATAAAAGAAAATACTTTTTCTACATCATGAAAAGAAAGTACTCATTTTGTTGGGATAAAAATACTTTTTTTATTCATAAAAAGAAAATATTTTGTTTATTGAAATAAAAGAAAATACATTTTCTACATCATGAAAAGAAAGTACTCGTTTTGTTGAAATGAAAAAATATTTTTACCACATCATAAAAAGAAAGTAACCATTTTGTTGAAATGAAAGAAAATACTTTTTCCATATCAATATAAAAACTACTTGTTTTGTTGAAATGAAAGAAAATACTTTTACTACATCATGAAAAGAATATACTCATTTTGTTGAAATAAAAAAAAGGTATTCTATCTACAATATGAAAAGAAAGTTCTCTTAATAATAGTTCTATTTAGGGTGGGTGGTGGGTAGGTGGGGGTTGGTGGGGATGGGGAATAGGATGGAGAAGATTGAAAAAGAGTTTTGGAAAATATTTTTCATTCTTTTGATAGGTAAAATATTTTCTCCACTTGAAGGAAAATGAGTCTATGAGGAAAATATCTTCCAAAACATTTAAGTCAACCAAACATTGAAAAATTGAAAAATATTTTCCGAAAAAATATTTTTCTTCATACCAAACACACCCTTTGTTTCCCTTCTTATTGCTATACTCAACAAATTCACAACAAAAAAACACAAAAATATCATATCATGAAGAAAAGGCTCAAATCCTTGTATTAGTACTCAAGACCACATATCATATAGACCAAATACATCAATGTATAGGGTAAAATCGGTTCACAAAAAATACTTGAATGATAGAATGACACGTAAAATCAGAGACAAACGGAAAATGAAGCGAGTGGAAACCAAGACCGAGGACAACAACTTCGGTTGGCACCAGGCAGACCCCGAAGGGAACACAGTTAACAAGGGCAAACAAATATTTGCCACCAGATGACATTCAATGAAGAACATTCCCCAGTATTAAATACACAATATGTTAGAGAGAATTTTGGCAATCATAGCCTGCCATTATATATTCATCAATAGCCCCATTATTGTCATTTAAGAGGGGCTTGATCCTAGGACCTTGTTCTCTAGGTATAACTATAAATAGTGACTTTAACAGCCATTGTAAGACAAAAAAATTTCTAACAAACTTATGCTACATATTATTTTAAGTTAAATAATACTTTATTTTATGTCTTACAATAATATTATTTGCTGCCTTTAAAAGCTCTGCTCCTGGGACAAAGTTATTTGCTATTTTATCTCGATTTTAATGTTATGTCTTGCATTTTATATAATTTTTTTATCATTTTGGGATCAAGTCGATTCGCTTGTCTATAAATTCAACCTTACCATTTTACGGTAAATAATTTGGCGCCCACCGTGGGGCTTAGACAGTTGCATTATTGAGTTGATTCTTGTGTTTATTACTAATCTATTTGGTTCTTTGTTTCTTAGAAAAAATGGTAAAAGATGGCAGATAATGATGTCAACATCGCACATAACGTTGAGACATGGAGAAATCCGCCTCAACACGAGGATCAATCAGTGAAATCCCTAACGTGGAGGGCGTAGCCATGCCGACTCATGGGGGCGGTATCCCCGACACGTACGGGAAGAAACTCCTGATGATGCTGAAGACGAGCATGTTGCGGAAATGGTGAGGATCCTGAGGGAACAACAAAAGTCTATCATGGGCCATCTCTCATGACAAGACCTGACCATGATAGAATTGAAGCAAGCGTTGTCAGGTTCTTATAACAATGCGAACGGAAGATGTCCAGTTCCTCCCAGTACTGCCGCAAATCAAATAGCGCAAAGGGGTTTTGATGAGGCCCGAGGTGATCGGCAGCGGATCTGGTAATAATAACAGTAAGGATCCTTTCAAAACCGAGATCATGCAGTTTATGAGGGAAATAAACACTCGAATGGACCAAATTTCGGGCGCACCATAATGCAACACTAAAGTTGATTACGAATCGGTTAAAAATGCAAGACGTACCATAATATAAAGGAACTTCGAATCCTCAGGAGCACATCACCACTTATACAACAGTGGTGAAAGGAAATTACTTAGCCCCGTACGAGATTAAGTGGTCCTGCTGAAGAAGTTCGGAGAAACTCTTACGAAAGGGGCCCTGGCATGGTTTTCACTTATATAGGAGCACCCAATAGATTCCTTAGAGATTCTCACATATTTTTTCATCAAGGACCATACAAGGGCCAAGAAGGTACAAGCCCGTAAGGCCGACATATTCAGAACTACGCAAGGAGAGTCCGAATTGTTGCGGGAGTTCGTGACCAGGTTTTAGAAAGAAAGGATTCGGCTACCGGCCATGTCGCAAGAATAGGCGGCTGAGGCATTCACTAAAGGGTTGAAAACGAGGAGCTACGACGCCTGCCGAAAACTGAAAGAAAGACTGCTCGAGTTCTAGGAAACTACATGGGCATATGTCTACAACCGTTACGAATCAAAGATAAGAATAGAAGATGACCATCTCGATTTCCTAGCATCAATAAAGGGCAGGGATCGAGAAAAGAACAAGGATATGTCGAAGGATGATTTTGACGCAGATCGGCGATCTTCTAAGGGTTGGTTTCTGCCCTACGAAAGGGCCAAAATGTGGCGGAGGTTTTCGATCGGCAGACAGGTTCTCTCCCGATAGAGGCCAAATAACAGGTCATTGCAGGAAAAAGAGGTATCAAGCTCCTGGGATTCCACCTATTCCAAAACTGCCCGAGTAAAATTTCAATGTCAGTGTAGTGGAGCTGGTAGCGACGATGAAGACCAATAAGGAATCACGGTCCTGAGGTCAGTGAGATCTGATCCCAGCTAGAGGGATCACAATTTATGATGCGAGTATCATGGAACTAATGACCACTAGACTAAGGACTGGCGATATCTGTGCGAGGAGGTGGAGACGTTGTTGAATAATGGCCATCTCAGAGAGTTCTTAAGCGACCAGGCCAAAAACAGTTATGGCCGTAACAAGGATAATGTAGAGCCCTCAAAGATAGGTTAAGACCCTCCCGAAAAACAATCAACATGATTTTCGGGGGAAACGAGATCAACAGTGTGAACTTTTCGGCATCAAAAAAGATAAAGGTGTCGGTGACTCATAGCAAGAGACTCCGGGAAGTCACATATGTTGAAGGGTCATGAAGAATACCTTGATTGAAGTAGTAGATGGCGACATGGGCTACAAAATTATTCTGACATACCATAGCTACATGAGATAAAGTCTGTGCCATCAAAATATCATCAACTTCTGAAATTTCCAACTCCAGAGGGAATCAAACAAATAGGAGGAGATCAACCTGAGGCAAGGGAGATGAACGCGATCTCGATTTCCAATAGTAAAGGGGAGGAACACGCGGCATAGCAATTACAGGAAGCCACACCTGCTCCCGAATCAAACAAAGATAACAAAAGGGAGGAGACGTCAGAATCCTATCAGGTACCAAGGTACTTCCAGGTACCGGAATAAACATACACAAATAAATCCATGATGGAATAACTCAAACATGTGGCATTGTTTGCAAGGTTCCTATAAAGGAAGTTCCAGTTGGGTGCAGGATTAAACCCCAAG
This sequence comes from Nicotiana paniculata, assembly GCA_005239505.1. NCBI lineage: Eukaryota > Viridiplantae > Streptophyta > Magnoliopsida > Solanales > Solanaceae > Nicotiana > Nicotiana paniculata. Next base: position 18,479 of record ML331199.1, on the reverse strand, counting down.
CTCAGGTCGCATGCGGATATGATAGGTATCCTGCTAGAGGTGGCCTTGCACAAGTTAGACATGTACCCTAGCATTCATCCGGTAAGGCAAAAGAAGCGCCCGATAGACGAGGTCAAACAGGTTTGTCAAAGAAGAGATAACTTAATTGCTTGATATCGGTTTAATCTGGGAGGTAAAGTATCCTGACTAGCTAGGTAACGTAGTCGTAGTTCCAAAAAAGACTAATAAATTTTGCATGTGTGTAGATTATAAGGATCTAAATAAGGAGTTCCCAAAAGACTCGGTCTCCTTGCCAAACATTGATCAATGATTGATGCAATGGTCGGGCATGAGTTGATGAGTTTCCTCGATGCCTATTTCATGAACAACTGTAACGACCTGACTGATCATTTTGAGCATTTGCACTCGGTTCAACTATTTAAAGTCTTGAAAACTTCGTATGATATATTATGACATGTGTAACTTGTCGGTTTTGGTTTTCAGGTGATTTAGAATTAGTTTGGAAGAATGAATTTCATTTTTGAAGCTTTAAGTTGGAAGAGTTGACCAAGTTTGACTTTTGAGTATTTGACCTCGGATCGGAGTTTTGATGATTTTGTTAGGTTCAAATGATTCTTTTGGACTTGGGTGTATGCCCGAATTTGCATTTGCATATTTCTAGAAGGTTTCGGCACTAAATGGCGAAATTAGAAATTTGGGGTTTTGTAATGTTCTTAAGTTTGACCCGGAGTTAAATTTGATGATACTTGTTCGGATTGTGGTTTTAAGAATTGGAATAGCTTAGTCATGTCATTTGGGAATTGTATGCAAAATATGAGTTTATTCCGATTAGATTTGTTATGGTTCGGCACGAGGTATTGAAGTTGAAAGTTCAAAAGTTTATTACGTTTGGTTTGAGGTGCAGTTCGTCGTTTCGATGTTGTTATGTGTGACTTGAGGACTTGAGTAGGTATATGTTATGTTATATGATTTTTGCATTGTTTGGACGGGGTCCCGAGGGGGCTCGGGTGTATTTCGGACGAGTTTCAGATTATACTAGTTATGTTGGCAGTTCTAGTGCTGATTCACTGCACCTGCGCATAATTGGTCGCAGGTGCGGGCGCGCTTATGCGATAGAATTCTCGCTTATGTGAATTAGAGATGTGTTGGTAAGTTCCTATTCTGCGGAGGAAAAAACACAGATGGGTAAGCGCTTCTGCAGGGTCTGGATTGCTTCTGCGAGAATGGACGTGAGCTGGGTGTCCGCTTCTGCGGTGGTGCATACGGTTCTATGGAGTCGCAGACGCAAAAGGTGTTCCGCAGGTGCAATCATGGTTCTTTAAGCTAAAGTCTCATATGCGACATTGTAGCTCGCAAATGCGAGGCCGCAGGTGCGGCATTTTGTCCGCAAATGCTGAAGTCCTGGGCAGACTCATTATATATCGAAGTTTTCTTCAATCTATCATATTTTGAGTTGGAGAATTTTAATTTGGGCGATTTTGGAGGCAATACTCACCACATGGATTGGGGTAAGTGTTCTCTACTCGATTTTGATTATATTTCATGAATCTATCTTCGTTTTTGGCCTTTGTATTATGAATTTTAAAGAGGAATTTGGGGGTTTTGTCTAAACTTTCATAAAGTGAATTTTTTAGTTTTGGACATTGATTAGTAGTTGGATTTGAGTGAAACTAGCATGTTTGGACTCATAATTGAATGGGTTATCGGATTTTATATGTTTTGTCGGGTTTCAAGGTGAGGGCCCATGTTTGACTTTTTGGTTGACTTTGGGGCTTTTGAATAAAGATTCGACCCTTATCAATTGGTTTTATTTCCTTTTGAATTGTTTGATATTATAGAGTTGCTTTTAGCTAGTTTTGAGCCATTCAGAGGTTGGTACGCGCGTGATGGAATTTCTAGATTATTAGTTTGCTTGTTTGAGGTAAGTATCTTATCTAAACTTGGTTGAGGAACTAGTTGCCAGAATTATTTGTGATAGCTATGTATTATGGGTGCGGATATATGAGGGGTTTGAGCTATGTAGGAGCACCGAGGTATTTATCCATGCTCGGGGTAGTGCTTAGGCTATGATATGCCTAGAGTTGACTGTTAAGATTTATGCTATAATATTTCTCATATTGGTATCATTGTTGTGAACTATTTGAAGTTACGAATAGGCTAATTCCATGAATAAACTTGGTAATTGCTAATGCTATGATAAATTGCCGATTTGAGCTATGATAGGACACATTGCACATGCCTATACTTTAGCATGTGATTATACCAATCCAAGAGCATGAAATATGATATTTATCCATCATATACATATGGTATTTTATACTTGCTTCTGTGTGAAATGATTTAGACTAGATGCATGTGGCCACGACGAGCGGATTGTGTTGTTATGCCTGTGACCATGCTGAGCGGATTATGCTATTCTGTCAGTGACCACGTCGGGTGGATTGTGATATTAGCACGTGAATTGTCCATGCGGATTGATATTATTATCACGTGAGTTGTTTGTGAAGCACGTGAGTTGTCCGTGCAGCACATGAGTTGTGAGTTGTCTGTGCGGATCCAGATATTGATATTATAGCACGTGAATTGTCCGTGCAACACGTGAGTTAACCGTGCAGCGTGTGGATACACATCCATTCCTTTAGGTTCACTCTCTCATGTTTCTATAGTGATGGTGTACACGCGGATTCTGAGAAACCGATGGGTTTCTAGTTGATGTAAGCTCTAGGAGAGGTGGTTATTATTATTGGATCGGGTTACGCCCTGCAACAGACTGATATTTGGTTATTGCATTTCTTCTTTACTTGAACTTCCTTGACTGTTTATCTGATTTACTTGCATATCTTCCTTATATGCTAGATTGTTGACTGAGCAAAACACTTTAAGACAAAGAATTGTTAGCATCAAAGGTGGTTTTACCTAAATTTCGTGATTCGATTACATATCTATTCTATACTTGTTGAAATAATGAACTATACAGGTATTGGTGTGTATCATTTATAGTTCTTGCTTCTTTTACCTCACCGGGGTTAGTTAGGATACTTATTGAGTATATAAGGTCAGTTGTACTTATGCTAAACTTCTGCACCTTGCGTGCAGATTTTGGAGTTATTCTTGCTGTATATAGTGGAAGCTGACGTTGAAGATGTACATGCGTTCCAATTATGGATATCACTTGTATGTGGCATCTTTAGATTCAAATTCTATTCATGTACAATCCAAACAGATGTTGTAATTATTTTAGTTCAGTTTTTATTTTATAAAATCTAAATCTTAGTGGCGTATGACTTGTATTACCAGTCTTTGGGGAGTTGTAAAAAGATTCGGTTATTTCACTTTTGACTCTTAATTTTACTAATAAATTGTACTTACTGTTACTGTAAATGACTAGTTGGATTTGGGGTCGTGACAAGTTGGCATCAAACCTCTAGGTTCATATGTTCTACAAGTCATGAACAAGTGTCTAGTAGAGTCTTGAGGATCGGTATGATGATGTCCATACCTATCTTCGAGAGGTTGCAGGTCATTTAGGATAAAATTCTCGTCTTTCTTTCCTTATTGTGCATCATTGATTCATCTTGAAGTGTATCTTTGAATTCTATCCACTCACTCGTATGCACATGTGAGTGCTCGGTATCAGCTGTACATCGACGGCTTATGGATTTCATGGATGAGGTCCGAGGTGTGTTTTCTATGTTTTGTTGATGGGCCAGTCTGGAGGACTCGAGGACCGGTTTGGATCGCAGCTTAGGCTCGGTAGTTTCAGTTATGTGAGCATTGCATTTTAACTCCTTTGTCTAGTAGTGTCCCTATGAATGGGTCCGGTGGCTCGGTGAGTGGTTGGATGGCTATATGATCAGTAGGATGTAACTGCGGGATGTGTTCAGATGGTTTGAATGTGATGGGAAGAGTTTGCTTGAGATGTGAACAGGACTATTGGATGCTCGATTTGTGTGGATGTGCCATATAGTCTTGAATTATGAATGTTTTTGCGATATTCATTTGTGTTATTTCATTTGTGGAACGAAGTAGATTTTCATGTCTTGTTGATGAGGTCAGACTCAGGAATGATTAAGTGATTGCATAGTAATTGTGGTTGTGAAAGGGTATAGAGAGATGTCAGTATGAGGCTAAGTAGGTGGGTTATCACCTGCAGGATAATCCATGGATGTGTGATCCTTATGGTGTTTTGTGAAGGCTTTCTTTATCCCCAGTAGGTATCCTTGTTGCAATTTGAATTTGGATTGGTTGAGAAAGTTGACCTGACCACCACGAGGATGAATGCGAGCTTAGCAGATGATTTTAGGTATTATATGGTTTGTATTACATGGGCTTACGAAGGATTTAGTTGAATATCACAGTGGTATTATGGCATTAATATAGTATGTTCATTGTGAGTAATTGAGTCTTCTGATTTATGGCTTTGATCCAAGTGGGGGATTCTGTAATCAATGATTTAATTGCATGGTTACGTGTTGTATTGGTTTTGATTTGAGGCATACTTGTGGATCGGTTATGACTTGCAGAGGCTCGTTTGAGGATGACTTAAGCAAGGAAATTTTTGGATGCATGGTGTATTACACTTTATGGATATATGAAATCGTGGATTGATTAAGTTGTTATTCGTGAAGGATGTAGTGCACATGGAGTAGGAATTTTCTCGGTTGCGTTAAGGCGGGGTTAATTCTTTGGGTGTTGTCGTGCTAAGGGGCACATGTCGCTCGGCATGTTTGGGCTATGCAATTGACATTTGAGTAGAGAGGATGACTCTCAAGAAGGTTCTATTGGATTCAAGATTTATATGTAGCAATTGAGAATTTTTCAGATTTGTATATGGCTAGTATTTCTGTATCACTATGGATTCTACATTTCAGTATCAAAAAAGTCAAGGGAACAACTTTAGATTCATATAAGGTCTCTTCTAAGTGGGGGACTTGATTTTGGTAGTTATAGGGTGCTGAGAGGGGATATACAAGGACTTATAAGCCTTAGGGAGGTGTGTTATTATGCTACGATCTCTTGTGGTGATCTTTGGGTAAGGATCATGGTGTTCTGGCAAGGAGAAGTGTCACGTTGATGGTAATTCGAAAAAACTAGGAGAAATAGAACAACTTGATAGTAGGTTGAATCATCACAGTAATGGATATGATGGGTTCTTTGGGTACTTATGATGTGGTGAGTCTCTGCATCATAATGATTAGATGAATTCTTCCTAACCCTAAGACTAACATTTTCCCTTTAGAAACTGTTAAATTTAACGTTGTTGCACATGACCCATTTTGACCAGAAAACGAGAAGATGCCATTAATACCTCTAGACCACCATAAGTCTACCACTCCCCTTGGCTCTCCCGTCTTCTCCACCGTTCGACCACCATATCTCCTTACACATTTTTCATCCATAATTTCACTGACAAACTCCCTCAAAACAGGGGAAAATACGCTGATTCACAGTACAACAGCAAAATCCGCATAAAACAACATTAACTTCACTCAGAATATCAAGCCAATTTATCTCCAGTCTCTTCTCTGGTTTTAATCAGATTTTATCTTAATTTTCTGTATAAAATACACCATCAAATCCTTTAGCCATAATTTCTTCGATGGAGTAGTAGCGGGTTTTCGTTTGGAGTTCTCCATCCCTGTTCTTGATTCGAGCTCTGGCCAAAAGAAGAAGAAGAATCAAGAACAAGGAGAAGCCATAGGGAACTTAGAAATTGACAATGAGGGGCCAATTAACCGGTGTCAAACTGAACTGCATCGGCACCATCTTCCCCGTTAACTCAATTATCGCTGCAGGCACCACATGATATATTTCATTAAATGACTCAACGGATAGAGACCCGTTATTACTTGTATTTATATGATATGGATACATACATAATGATAAGTATATCACCTACAAAGATAAGTATTAAGAGTCCATCACATACATGGGATAACTCAATCTGGACTGGCAGACATGACAGACACATTGTCACGTAAGAAGATGAACTGAGATGATGGTAAACCCTTTGTGAAAATATCCACAAATTGTAATTGAGTTGACACATATCGAACAACAAGATCCCCTTGAGAAAAAATTTCACGAACATAATGAAAATCAACAGTAATGTATTTGGAGCGGTCATGAAACACAGTGTTATGAGACATATATGTTGAGATCACATTATCACGAATAACATGAGCCGGGTTACAAAGATAGAGCCGATATCATGAAGAATATTACGAATCCAAGATGTCTCTGCCACAGTATAGGTGATAGCTCTGTACTCAGCCTCTGTAGAAGATTTAGAGACTGTTGGGTGCTTCTTTGCACGCCATGAGATAAGATTAGAGCCCAAAAATACCGCAAACCCTGTGGTAGAGCATCGACTATCAAGAAAACTAACCTAATCAGCATGCGAATAGGCTAAAATAAAATAGGTGGATGAGGAGGCACGTAAGAACAATCCATATGTGATGGTACCTTGTAAATACCTGAAAATGCGCTTCATACAATGCAGATGAATAGTACGAGGAGCATGCATAAATTGTGAAACAATGTTAACAGCATAGGCAATATCTGGACGAGTCATAGTTAAGTACTGAACAGCGCCACCCTTACTCCTATATTCACTAGGATCTGAAAGTAACTCACCATCCATAATAGAAAGATAAGTGCGAGAAGCAATAGGGGTGCGAACCGGTCTGCATGTGTGCATGTGAAATTTAAGAAGCAAATCAAAAATAAACTTTTGTTGACACAGATGAAGACCATTAGAAGAACGAATTGCCCGAACACCAAGAAAGAATGAAGATCACCTAAGTCTTTCATGGCCAATTGTCTAGAGAGACAACTAATAAAGTGATCAAGAAGAGAATAATGACTACCATTAAGAATAATGTCATCAACATAAAGTAATAAAATAAGAATACCAAATGATGAACGGTGAATAGAACAGATGTATCTGATTTGCTGCAAATAAAATTATGAGCTAGGAGAAATGAACTAAAGCGATGAAACCAAGCACGTGGTGCTTGCTTCAAGCCATAGAGCGCTTTGATTATCTTACAAACATGACGAGGATAATCAGGATTAGTAAAACCTGAAGGTTTTTTCATAAAGACTTCCTCATTAAGAACACCATGCAGAAAAGCATTTTTAACATCATGTTGAAGAATAGGCCAGGAAAAATAAACGGCAAGAGAGAGGACAATACGAATAGTGGTAGCACGAACAACAAGACTAAATGTTTCATGATAATCAATGACAGGCTGTTGATGAAATCCATGTGCTACAAGTCGTGCCTTGTATCACTCAACTGGCCCATCCGAATTATATTTAATACGATAAACCCATTTACAACCAACTAAATTCATATGAGGTTGAAAAGGAACAAGAACCCAAGTATTATTTTCTAAAAGTGCATTAAACTCATCTGCCATGGCCTGCTGCCACTTTGGACTTTTTACTTCCTGAGAAAAACAAAAAGGCTCAATTTCTTGAAATAATAGTGTTCAAAGAAAATATTTGTTTTGGTTTCGAAATACTAGACTTTGAGTGAGTGTGTATTGAATGAGCATGAGGCATAGAAGTAGGAGGAGAAGCAGTACTTGTTAGTAGTGAGGTAGGTGCAGAAGAAGAGAGAACATTAGAGCAACACTCGGTAGAAAAAACGGTGATGGACACGTGATTCGTAGAGTTGGATGTGTAGCGGGGGGAAGAAACTCTTGAGGGAGGTGGGGAAGAAGTCGTAGAAGGAGACATACTTGACTTAGATTGGGTATCGGGCTGCAAAGGGGATAAAGGAGCAGTAACTACAAGAATCTCAGAAGATTCATTGAATGAACAGACAGTAGAAGGACGAGACAATTTAGGATATGAAAAAACTAATTCATGAAAGACAACATGTCAACTGGCATAAACAAGACCAGATGTAGGATCTAGGCAACGATATACTTTATAATTAAAAGGATAACCTATGAAAATAAGTTGGACAGAACATGGCTGAAGCTTATGAGAAACTTGAGCATATATATTTGGAAAACATTCACAACCAAAAATTCAAAGAAAATTGTGGTGAGGAGGTGTCTGAAAAAACTTTTCAAATGAAGAGAGTCCTTTAAAAATGGCAGTAGGAAATCTATTACTAGTATAAACAGCATAAAAAGCAGCATCAACCCAAAATTAGAATGGCAAATGAGCATCCATGAGGATGGTACACACCATTTCAATTATGTGGCGTTGTTTTCATTCAGCCACCCATTTTATTGAGGAGTATCTGGACATGATTTACAAAAAGAAATACCCGAGTTAGAAAAATGACGAAGCATAGACTTATTATCAAATTCACCACCTCCATCACTTTGAAATGTTTTAATTTTAGTGTTAAAAGTGTTCTCCACGAGTTTTTGAAATGCACAAAAGTGCTGAAAAACTTATGATTTTCTTATCATAGGATAAAGCCATGTAAATAAAAAAAAATCGTCAAAAAATATAACATAATATCGAATACCCAAGTTTGATAAAACATGCGATTGCCAAACATCAGAAGGCGATTGCCAAACATCAGAATGCATAATATCTAAAGGAAAAGAACTACAGTGAGCAACTAAATTAAAGGACAAACGTTGATACTTCCCTAACTTGCTGAAACACAATTATTACTAAAAGAATTTAGTAACGTATTAAGATAATGGTTCCTAAGACTTGAAAAAACACGACTATCACTATGACCTAAGCGACGATGCCAGATGTCTCCGGATTGACATAGAGCAACAAATGCTTGAGGAGGAGAAGTGACAGACGAGGAAACAACGGATAACATCGCCTTTACTGGAAGCTTAAAGGATAGGTTGCCATGTTACCTTGTCCTTCACACAAACAGAAAAATCATCAAAGGTAACTTTACAATTATTATCCCTACATAACTTTTTAATAGAAATCATATTATGACGAAGTTGAGGAACATGAAATATAGACTATAAGTGTAGAGGACGAGATGTAGAAAGCAACTGAGCATAGCCAATATTTTCAATGTTAACAATGTACCATTTCCTACCAAAACACGATCAGGGCCAGTGTAAGGGTTCTTTCGTATAAAATTACCTTCAGATGGAGTCATGTGAACGAACGCAACAATGTCAAAATACCAAGTAGTGTCATTTGTTTCACCACTAGACATAACATCAAAAGACTTAGGAAGATCATTAGCAATGAAAGCATGATTGAAACGATTTTGACATTGCAAGGAAGTACGACCAGGATGCCCACAAATTTGAAGTTTAGAAATAAACAGACTTCGTTTGGCGTGATTCGGACCTTAAATCCAAAATTTGAAGTTTATGAAGTTTTTGAGAATTTCTATAGATTTTTATGTTTAATTTGATGTTTATGATGTTATTTGGGTGGTTTACTTACTTGAATAAGTCCGTAGGATGTTTATGAGTGCGAACGCACAGGGTAGTGTGAGGACTGGGGGTCTGGGTAAACTTTACTCTATGCGAACGCAACCCCAAGGGTACGAACGCGGACCTATAGGGAGAAGACCCTATGCGGACACACTTATGGTTGTGCGAACGCACAAGGTAGTGTGGAGTCTGGGGGTCTGGGTGGTACGAAGCCTGTGCGAACGTGGATCTATAGGGAGAAGACCCTATGTGGACGCACTCGTGGTTGTGCGAACGCACAGGGTAGCGTGGGGTATGGGGGTCTGGGTGGTGCGAAGCCTGTCCTAACGTACCAGTTGGGGCGGGATCGTGGAAGGAAGGTTAGCATAGCATCTGCGAACGCACTGCACGTGCCGCGATCGCACTGAGTAAGATCACCAAGTTATTTCTAAGTCTAAAAACAGAACCATTTCGGGATTTCTACAAAAATTCATAAACCCTATTCTTCTCCAAATGCCATAGACAATTTTTGAAGAGCTTCTTCACCATAATCTTTTAGGTAAGTAGTTTTTAACTCGTTTCCTTCCATTTTCATCAACATCTATTAGATTCTAGGCCTAAAAACATGAAATCAAAGGTAGAAATTGAGATTTTTGGTAGAGTTAGGGCTTTTTGAATATTTGGGAATTTGACCTTGTTTTGGGGTCGGATTTTAAAACAAATTACATTCGGGCTCGTGGGTGAATGGGCGATCGGAGCTTGGTCCGAACCTCGTATTTAGACCAAGCGGGCCCGGGGTCAATTTTTGGAAATTTTTGAAGAATGTTGGGAAATCTATAATTAGGCATTTATAATGAATTGTTTAGACTTTATTGATGTTATTGAGTCGATTATGTCTAGATACGATTGATTTGGAGTCGAGTTTGTAAGGAAAGTGGTGCTAGAGGCTTGATTCGGATTATTAGAGTCGAGGTAAGTATCTTGCCTAACCTTGTGTGGGGGAACCACCCCTTAGGATTGAATCTTTTATGTTTATTGTAGTTTGCGTACGCGAGGTGACGAGTGTGTACTCGAACTTATTTGCAAATAGATTTCCCTTTAGGGATTTTTGGGTCCTTATGCTCCCCGTATATGAATTGAACTTGTTATATCCAAATTCTTGATTTCTAATCTCAACTCTTCCTATTCAAAGTACAAGTACTTGCCTAGCAATCCCTGTTTCTTATAAGATCTTAATTGACTTAAATGAAGACTTTGTTTTTTCCTACCGTCATGCTATGTCTTCTTTCATACGCTGCCTATGTGACTAGAACTAGTATAATCTCGCTCTATAAATATGTAACAAGAAATTGGAATATCTATATGTTGGTCAGACATGCCCGTGAGTCGTCCTTATGACTTAAATGATTTTTCCTCTTAAGTACTACATGGGTTTAATTGATGACCGGCCGTGTTGATGGTATTCTTTGACGTTGCTTATTTACTGAGCATTTGTTCAAACTGAGTTTACTCGGTGAAGCTAATTTTCTAAGTGAGATTGGTTATAGTTGATTCCCTTGCCGGGATGATTTGGCTTCTTGGTTGTGAACTTGAATATGTAGAACCGTTGCCATAATTGCCTTGTTTTCCCCTCATTATGATGTTCTCTCTTTGTTCTTGGAATTCCTCTCAGTGGCTACTTCTTATGAGCTAGTTGTTACAACTTTTGTGATTTAAGTCTTTGTATTGATTTTCTCATCGCAGTTTGTATTCAGCCTTGTTTTCTTTCCCGCGATTGTGGCAATATATGTTGTTTCTGTCACATTCTGGTTGTTTTCCTCAGTGGGTGCATTGCATATTTAATTTGGGACTACGGACAGAGATCCGGGAGCTTTCCCCTTGTACTACATCACATATTTAAATTGGGACTACGGACGGAGATCTAGGAGATTTCCCCCGTACTGCATCACATATTTAAATTGGGACTACGGACAGAGATTCGGGAGCTTTCCCCCTATACTGCATCACATATTTAAATTGGGACTACGGACAGAGATCCGGGAGCTTTCCCCCTGTACTGCATTGCATGACAAATTCTGAGTTGCGGACTGAGTTCCGGTAGTTTTATGATTAAAGAGAATTGGATCGAAAGATATAAATACATATATTGAAATGTATATTTGAAAAGCATTTGTCTTGTAGAATAATGATATTTGAAAGTGCAGTACATAGGAAATATATTTTGAACATCACGTATTTTGATGATATTTGAAAGAGCAGTACTTGGGAAAAAATATTTTGAACATCACGTATTTTGATGATATTTGAAAGAGCAGTACTTGGAAAATATATTATGAACACCACGTATTTGAAGAGACCATGTTATAAAGGTTTCTCTTTATAAAAATATATAAATATACATTCATAGAAAGTATAAAGAAGAAATTTCTCTATTCTGAAATGGTTATATCTTTAATGTTTTCAAAATGAACTCACAATTTAAAGGTTTTCACTCGAAGGTTTGACCAGTTTTATTGAGTTATTGGCTAAGGCCTGACGTGAATACATTGATACAGTGCCGAGTTGCTTGTGTTTTTATTGGGTTGTAATTCCCACCATTTGGATTGCATCCTTTCCATTCTCTTTGCGTATTTCTATTATGTTGTATGTTGATCGTTATTACTGAATTTTCTTTAGTATTATTCGATGGTATCATTAATTACATTGAGAAATCTTTAGATAGATATTTTGGTTCGGTCATTTATACATCTATGTCTTTTTACCTATTAGACCGGTGGTGTCTTGATTAGTCATCGTCACTACGTCATCGAGGTTAGTCTTGATACTTACTGGGCACTGTTGTGGTGTGCTCATACTACACTTCTACACATTTTTGTGAGCAGCTTCAGGTTATTGTTGTTGGTAGCTGCGCAGATCGTTACTGAGGAGACTCAAGGTAACCTGTTGCTGCGTTCGCAGGCTTCGGAGTCACCTTCCTGTTTTATTTCTATTCAACTGTACATACTTATTCCTAGGCAGTGCTACTTAGATTTGATAGAAAGATTTCGTAGAGCTTATGACTTGTACTTACTGGGTTTTGGGAAATTGTAAACTCTGTCAAGAATTCTATTTCGAAATTTTTAAAAATTCCTTTATTATTGTTGTTGTTCAGTGGAAATGTTAGGCTTACCTAGTCCCTACGACTAGGTTCCTTCATGATACTGAACGGAGGGAAATTTGGGTCGTGACAAGTTGGTATCAGAGCTCTAGGTTCATAGGTGTTACGAGTCATAAGCGGGTTTGGTGGAGTCTTGCGGATCGGTATGGAGACGTATGTACTTATCTTCGAGAGGCTACGAGACTACCAGGACAATTTCACTTCCTTCATTCCTATCGTGCGAGTTCATTGATCTTGAAGTTCGAAATTATCGTTCCATTCTCTCACTGATGGTGAGGGCACGAGCGGTGGTTCCGGATGATGTTACCCCGAAGCAAATGTCGCAAGGGTCAGAGACAGATGCCAACGAGGAGTACGTGCCACAGTTAAGATGCCTACAGAGCAGCCGTTGAGGAGTCACCAGTAGTCCTAGTTAGGGGAAAGGTAGTGGGGGTGCTTGTTGCTACCCCGGACATCAGAAGACCGGAGCGCAGTTTTGAGTACAATTGGTACATCGGCTCAGGCAGGGTTGATTCTAGTGCACCAGTTGCTTCACATATCAGAGGAGGAGTTCAGACTCCCACCGTCTACACTATAGAGCAGTGAGATCATATTGGCCAGGTTCCAGTTGCCATGACAGCACGACATGTGGTTTCAGTTCAGCCCATGGTTAGGGCAGTAGCATCGGAGGAAGAATACCTTGGACTAGAGAGGTACAGGAAGTACCACCCTTCTATCTTTTAGTGGATTGGCGGCAGACGGTGCCCCTGGCTTTACCAGGGGAGTGTCACTATATTCTTCGCATTTCGGTTGTTGTGGAGACGAGCGATTGCTTTTGTCACATCTCAGGTCCAGAGTAGTGGATTGATAAGTGGTGGCGGCATATGAGCTGGGGTAGCCTGGCCGAGTTAGCTTTACTAGCATGGATTCAGTTTTCGGAGATGTTTTGAGGAAGGTTGCACCTCAGTTCCGTCGGGACGTACAACGCATGGAGTTTGAGCAGTTGTGTCAGGGCGCTATGTCACCATGGGAGTACGCCGTCAGATTTAGTGTGTTGGCTAGATATACACCTCACTTGGTTTTTTCAGTTAGGAGGCGAGTTCGTAGATTCATTGAGGGACTCAGGCACGATAGAGAATCTTGCGTCAACCAGTTCATTTGCATTACCAACTTCGCATGGGAGTGTTTCAGATACTCATGGGTCTTAGAGGATCCGTATCGTATGTTTTCCACAGCCACATCGGCAGAGAGATTGTTTCAGTGTGGAGATGTTAGCCACAGGGTGAGAGATTGTTCCAGGATTCAGGTGGGAGAGTTACGACAAGGTGTTCAGGTGGATAGAAGACGCCTAAGAGGGGGAGGCCCGACCCGTTGATGTGTTGCATATAGTAGGCTAGAGGCCGTCGTGTCAGATATCATCACCGAGGTATGGTTTGATGTGTTAAAGTGGGGTACCATTGTATTTCACTATAGTCCTGTTGGTCAGGACGAGTTTCCCATTATTTGTTGTCTTATTTATGAGTGAGTTTCATGTATTGCACTCTATTTTTGTCCTTGCTCCTGTTGGGAGATTCTATGAGTAGTAGCCGTGTCTATCATTGTTTTATTCATCCTTGCTAGTGATGAAACTGGAAGTGAGTCCATGTTGTCCTTCGTGGTAAGCTTTATGTGATTCTCCTGAGTATTTTTGTTTTCGAGCTGTGATTTGTTACTCCATTGAGACGTGAGTAAGTGAGCGCTATGATTTTGTTAGCCAAGGTGAATTAGTGGGAGATCTCTATTGGTATTATATATATTCGACATGTGTCGTAGAGTGAGTGTGAGACCCTCGTGATTCTTTGTGATTTGATATCAGGATGGCATCCTTGTGATTTATTCATATGATTTTCTTCTCTCGTGTTATATTGCTTTTGGTAAGTCAGTATTGATAGAGATTATGCCTATGGGCTTGTTTGATAGTACCTTTATATGCTTCTACCTTTCATACTCACTCATTTCGTTATGTTCTTCTATAGTTCAGTTTGCGGGATATGTGCCCAGTGGTGTTAGTTGTGACTCGGTGATTCGGATGTCTACTGATGAGGTCTTCGTGTTTATTGCACCATTATCGGTATTATGGTATTTGGAAACAGAATTCTTCCATATGTGGGACTAACTGCCAATGTTGAGTTGATTTCAGGCAGTTATGGTGATAAAAAGTGCTATTGAGCCTATGTGTGATGTGTTTTGTTGTGTGGCTGTGCCTTATGGGCGTAGACCTGAGTTGATGCAGCTGGTTGAGGCTAATGCCGGACATGGATTTAGAATCGGGTCTTTTGGAAACAAGTAGAAGGTGAGGAATTGAGGTATGAGGCTTATCGATGATGATGAGAAGGCTATATGGCAGTTGTGATGGTGTCATCAGGCTTATGTAGGTTGGCGTGACGTGGGATCAGCCGCGGGTGTGTGTTGGAAATGCGCAATCAGTGATTGGATGAGTTCAAAGTGAACCTTAGCACGTTCGAGGACGAACGTTTGCTTAAGAGGGGGAGATTCTGATGACCCAAAAGGGTCATCCCATATATTCTATCTAATTCTGTGTTCTGAGGTCGTGAAAACCTCCTTCTATCTCACATCGATTTGTGTGCGTAGCCCGGGCGTGTAGCCGGGAAGCCCTTATGTGAAAATTGATAAAATGGATAATTTTTGTATTAGAAATTTGAATAAAGTTGACTTCAGTCAATGTTTTTGGTAAACGGACCCGGACCCGTGATTTGACGGTCCCGTAGGGTCCTTAGGAAAATATGGGACTTGGGCGTATGCCCGGAGTCGAATTCCGAGGTCCCAAGTCTGAGAAATGAATTTTTAAAGAAAATTATTTTCTGAAAAATATAAAGGTTTTTGAAAATGAAATGTTATGTGAAAACTGTCGTATCGGGCTCGTATCTTGGTTCCGGAGCCCGGAACAGGTTCAATATGTGTTTATATTTATTATCTGTGAAGTTTGGAAATAAACGGACTTCGTTTGGCGTGATTCAGACCTTACATGCAAAATTTCAAGTTTATGAAGTTTTTGAGAATTTCTATAGATTTTGAGGTTTAATTCGATGTTTATGATGTTATTTGGGTGGTTTAGTTACTTGAATAAGTCCGTAGGATGTTTATGAGGTTGTGTGTGTATTTGTCTTTGAGCCCCGAGGGTTCGAGTGAGTTCCGGGTAAGTGTCGGAGTGCAAAACTTGGTAAAAATCTGGTGTTTTATTTTTGTTGCTGGTGTCCAGGTAATTGCCCTATGCGAACGCACTCAAGGGAATGCAAACGTACAGGTAGTGTGAGGTCCGGGGGTCTGGGTAAACCTTACTCTATGCGAACTCAACCCCAAGGGTGTGAATGCGGACCTATAGGGAGAAGACCCAGGGTAGTGTGGGGTCTGGGGGTCTAGGTGGTGCGAAGCCTGTGCGAACGCACCAGTTGGGGCGATCACGGAAGGAAGGTTAGGATAGCATGTGCGAACGCACTGCACGTGTCGCGATCGCACTGAGTAAGATCGCCCAGTTATTTCTAAGTCTAAAAACAGAACCATTTTGGGATTTTTACCAAAATTCATAAACCCTCTTCTTCTCCAAACCCCATAGACGATTTTTGAAGAGCTTCTTCACCATAATATTTTAGGTAACTAATCTTTAACTCGTTTCCTTTCATTTTCATCAACATCTATTAGATTCTAGGCCTAAAAACATGAAATCAAAGGTAGAAATTGGGATTTTTGGTAGAGTTAGGGCTTTTTTAATATTTGGGAATTTGACCTTGTTTTGGGGTCGGATTTCAAAATAAATTATATATTCGGGAATGTGGGTGAATATGTGATCGAGTTTTTGTCAGAACCTTGTCTTTCGACCAAGCGGGCACGGGGTCGATTTTTGGAAATTTTGGAAAATCTATAATTAGGCATTTAAATTGAATTGTTTAGCATTTATTGATGTTATTGAGTCGATTATGTCTAGATACGATTGATTTGGAGTCGAGTTCGTAAGGAAAACGGTGCTAGAGGCTTGATTTGGATTATTGGAGTCGAGGTAAGTATCTTGCCTAACTTTGTGTGGGGGAAATACCCCTTAGGATTGAGTCTTCTATGTTGATTGTCGTCCGTGTACGCGAGGTGACGAGTGTGTACTCGAACTTATTTACAAATAGATTGCCCTTTAGGGATTTTTGGGTCCTTATGCTCCCCGTATATGAATTGAACTTGTTATATCCGAATTCCTGATTTCTAGTCTCAACTCTTCCTGTTCAAATTAGAGTACTTGCCTAGCATTCCCTGTTTCTTATAAAATCTTAATTGACTTAAATGAAGACTTTGTTTTTTTCTACCATCATGTTATGTCTTTATTCATACGCTGCCTATGTGACTAGAACTAGTATAATCTCGCTCTATAAATGTCTAACAAGAAATTGGAATATCTATATGTTGGTCAAGCATGCCCATGAGTCGTCATTGTAACTTAAATCAGTTTTCCTCTTAAGTACTACATGGGTTTAATTGATGACTGCCCGTGTCGTTGGTATTCTTTGACGTTGCCTATTTACTGAGCACTTGTTCAAACTGAGTTTATTCGGTGAAGCTAATTGTCTAAGTGAGATTGGTTATAGCTGATTCCATTGCCGGGATGATTTGGTTTCTTGGTTGTGAACTTGAATATGTACAACCGTTCCCTTATTGCCTTGTTTTCCCCTTGTTATGTTTTTCTCTCTTTTTGCTTGGCATTCCTCTCAGTGGCTACTTCTTATTAGCTAAAGCTTACCACTTTTGTGATTTAAGTCTTTGTATTGATTTGCTCATCACACTTTATATTCGGCCTTGTTTGCTTTCGCGTCGGTTGTGGCAATATATGTTGTTTTTGTCGCATTCTGGTTCTTTTCCTCAGTGTCTGCATTGCATATTTAAATTGGGAATACGGACATAGATCCGAGAGATTTTCCCCTATACTGCATCACATATTTAAATTGGGACTACGGACGGATATCCGGGAGCTCTCCCCCTGTACTGCACTGCATATTTAAATTGGGACTACGGATAGAGATCCGGGAGCTTTCTCCCTGTACTGCATCACATATTTAAATTGGGACTACGGACAGAGATCTGGGAGCTTTGCCCCTGTACTGTATCACATATTTAAATTGGGACTACGGACGGAAATCTGGGAGTTTTCCCTCTCTGAACTGCATATTTAAATTGGGACTACGGACAGAGATCTGGGAGCTTTCCCTCTGTATTGCATCACATATTTAAATTGGGGCTACGGACAGAGATTCGAGAGCTTTCCCCTTCTACTGCATCGCACATTTAAATTGGGACTACGGACAGAGATCCGGGAGCTTTCCCCCTGTACTGCATTGCATGANTATATATATATATATATATATATATATATATATATATATATATATATATATATATATATATTGAAAAGTATAGTTGAAAAGTATTTGTCTTGCAGAATAATGATAATTTGAAAGAGCAATACTTGGGAAAATATATTTTGAACATCACGTATTATTGTTGTTGGTAGCTACGCAGATCGTTGCTGAGGAGACTCAAGGTAACCTGTTGCTGCGTTCGTAGGCTTCAAAGTCACCTTCCTGTTTTATTTCTATTCAACTATACTTACTTATTCCTAGGCAGTTGTACTTAGATTTGATAGAAAGATTTCGTAGAACTTATGACTTGTACTTACCGGGTTTTGGGAAATTGTAAACTCTGTCAAGAATTCTATTTCGAAATTTTTAAAATTTCCTTTATTATTGTTGTTGTTCAGTGGAAATGTTAGGCTTACTTAGTCCCTAAGACTAGGTGCCATCACGATACCCAACGGAGGGAAATTTGGATCGTGACATAAGAGGAGAAACGATAAAGGCGGAGGTGAGAAAGAAGCGGTAAGGCTTGAGGATGGGATAGTGTCATCAGGTTTGGATAGAGGAATAGAAGTATAGGGTGAA